>JAVSCE010000923.1:0-26206 GCA_032199065.1 Smutsia gigantea
AAAAATTTTCTTCCTGTCTATCCTTTCTTGAAATGCTTTCAAAAATCAGTAACTCATCTTGAGAGACTTAATGTTGGCAGTGACTGTGGCTCCATGACACATAGTCTAAAGAAATTCAGGATTCTCACATACTGAATTCCAGAACACTCAGGGTGCTTTGAATTACAAAGAGCTATAATATAATGGTAGAGTAAATCAAAAGCAAATTAACTTTCAATAGCAGCTACTAATCAGTGGCACATCACATAGTCAAATCTCTGTGTGTGTATGTGTGTGTATCTTTATGGAGATATTATCCACATATCATACAATTCACCCATTTAAAGTGTGTTCAGTGGTTTTTAGTGTATTCAGAATTGGGCAACCATCACCACAGTGAATTTTAAAATATTCTCATCACTTCAAAAGAAATCAGTGCCTGTTAGGAATCACTTCTCATTTACACCCAACTACTCCCCTCAGCCCTAGGCAACCACTAACTTACTTTCTGTCTCTATTGATTTGCCTATTCTGGACATTTCATATAAATGGACACATGAAATATGTGGTCCTTTGTATCTGGGTATATTAATATTTTTAAGGTTCATTCTTGCTGCAGCATGTATCAGTACTTCATACCTTTTTATAGTCAAATAATATTCCATCATATGGATATACCACAATTTGCTTATACATTCATCAGTTGATGGACGGACATTTGTGTCTTTTTCAATTTGGCTTTTATAAGTAATGTGACTATGAACATTCACACAGAAGTTGTGTAGACATGTTTTAATTTTTCTTAGGTTATTCACCTAGGAGTGGGATTGCTGAGTCATGTGGTAATTCTGTGTTTACTGTTTTGAGTAGCAGCCAAACTGTTTTCCACAGAAGCCATAGCATTCTAATTTACCACCACAATATGTGAGGATTTAAATTTCTCCACACCCTTGTCAACACTTGTTTTCTTCCACTTTTGTTTTTGTTTTTATTTAAATTATTATAGTCATGCTAGTGCGTGTGCAGGTATCTCAATGTAGTTTTTATTTGCATTTTCCTAATGATTAATGATGTTGAGCATCTTTTCATGTGTTCATCAGCCATTTGTGTATTTTTTTGGAAATATGTCTTAAAATTCCTTGCCCATTGGTTAAATGGGTTTGTCTTTGTATTTTTTATTTGTAATAGTTATTTAGACATTATAGATACAACTCCCTTATTAAATATGATTTGGATATATTTTCTCCATTCCATCAGCTGCCTTTTCACTACCTTGATGGGCGCCCTTTGAAGCAAAGAAGTTTCAATTCTGGTGATATCCAATTTATTTATTTTTCTTTTGCCAGTTGAAGAGATGCTGAAATCCAATTATGTAGGCAACAGCATTATCCACCAATGAATAGTACAGATAATATTTTTTGGCTCAAAGTTCCCTGATATCTAGAACTTGAATTACCACAGCTAATTTTCAACAGGTATGCACCAAGTACAGTCATACTAGCTATTAAAATGTTGAAATACTTTTATGAATAAAAGTCCACTGTACCTAGCCCCTTGAGGACTCCCCAGTGCCTGGGGGTATTATGTTTTCTAAAGATTCCCCGTAATTTGATTAAGTAATTCTGCCCCAAAAGTTCATGTCTCACCCTAGATTATATTTCCTTCTGGGTAATTCTGTTCCATTGCTTAATAGTATGCCACAGATCATGATAATTTGTTAATAGCTCTGAACAAGTAGAAGGAAATTTCTCATAACTTGAAAAAATTAGAAAGGAGATAGTACTACATCTTCTTAGAATGGATTTGTAAGAGTTAAAAAATAGCACATGCAATTTTTCCATTTTACAGATAAGAAAATTGAGGTACAGAAAAGGGAAGGTATTTATTGAAGATCATATAGCAAGTTCATTCAAATATTTTTAATTTGGTGTCGGCTATATGAAAAACTTATAATAGATGTCATGGAAAGGGATATGAGTAAGACGTTCTTATTTTCATTAACTCACAGTTTAACCCTTTCCCAACATTCTTATCACAACAACTTTGTCTTTGAAACGTGAATGTTAATTCCCTAGCAAGATGTGCAAACAGGAATATAGCCCATAAAATTGTAATATCTTTGTATGGTAACAGATGGTAACTACACTTATTATGAGGAGCATTTAGTAATGTATATTGATGAATCACTAAGTTGTTCACATGAAACCAATATAATATTGTGAATAAACTATATTTCCATAAAAATTAAAACTGAAAAGAATGCACTCAAGTAGAATAAAATCATAAACTTCTATTATATTTTATTGTGATAAATCAGAAAAGACATAATTTTTTATTAAACCAACAATAATAAACTAGTCTTATATGTAAAATTAAAAAAAAGATGTGAAAACAGGATGTGTGGAAGAAATGATGAAAATATAAAAATGTGGTGTAGCTATGAGGCACACTTTTCATAAAATTCACTTACTTTGGCAACCATGTGGTGACTAGAATGGTGTAGTATTTTATTAATTAAGTCAGTTCCTTTCTCAGATACCCTACTTAATGCCAGAGTATACTCATGTTTTAAATTTTCTTTTTAGATCTTGGGAAGAGACTTTTGTCCACTCTTTTCTTGATTGCAGAAGATACAATGGAAACTAATCTGAGTCATGTCTTTGATGACTGATTTCACACATCAACATGGGATATGAGCCTACTGCACACACTCTCATGACAAAGCCATATATTGGCCCAAAGACCAGCTCCAGCTTTCTGAACCATTTTTTTTAGAAAGAGAAAGGGGATTATAATTCAGAAAAGCCTGGCATTGAGTTAGGAGAGTTTTCTGTAAGCCTTTGAGACCTGGAGGCACATACTCTATTTTTATTATATGCTAATGACATAGAATTTTAAGTGATTGTATAAATTGGGGGTGAAATAAATTAGTGGTTTAAAAAAACCCCAAATCTGATTGCTTTCTCTCAGTCCCATATTTTTCAGAGAGAAAATATATAAGAAAATAATCCTTATTTTATGAACAAAAATAATAGTGCACCAGCCAAATTTCCCAAATAAAACTATATAAAAATTACCATACATACCCCCTTATCATGTCAAGCTGTGTTTCCTTAAACACAACATAACTCTTGGATGAAATTGTTTAATTTATATTGTCCAAATCAAATATCTATAAGGCATTGATTATCTTGCCGTATCTTTATGTAAGAATTCCAAAAGCCAATGGAATTGTGCTCTATCTGCCAAAACCTTTAGAAAATATTTCCCCTCAAACCAAACCAAACAGAAATCTGGAAGGCAAGAAAAAACTGCAGGGTAAGACTTTGAGGACTAGGCATCATTGCATATTCTTTTTTATTGAAAGACATGACTGAAAAGGACGACATCTGAAGGCAGTAATTTTCTACTATGTTTATCTACTCTTAAATAAGTTGTGCCTTGTACTGTAAAACCAAATCTGGCTCAGTTTTGTAATTGCTTGAACTTCAAATGTAATGAGTTTCATCCAAAGCCTGGATAATTTTAGGATATAGATTTTTATTCATTATTACATTGGCTGACAAAACTCATTATATCACCCATTTGGAAAAAAATATTCTCTACAGCTGCCCATGTTGTGTGATTGTGTGTGCTGTGCATGCGTGCATATGTGTGTGTGTGTGTGTGTGTGTGTGTATGTGTGTGAAATAAGGACAGATTTCATTCCTTTTTACTTTTTTGTAGGAAAAATTTTCTTTAATTACAGAAAACTACCTGCTGAAAGTTTCTAGAAAGGAAAATTTTTCCAAAGGAGTTTAAGGCATCATTTTTCTTCTGGAAGAAGAGAGAATAGAGATAGAGATATAAAAGTAGTCCTATTGTTATTGCTATGTGTGTCCAATAATTCCAGAAGACTGAAGAACTAAAGCCATGGAAGTACAGATGGCACAAGGAAAGGGTGAGACTCTGAAACATTATTACATTTTTTCAATTTATGATTCTAGACTTAACTAGAGTAGTATCTAGATCAGAAGCAGTGAAGTTAAACTGAAGATAAGGCAAAGTCGGTCTTTTCCTCAATGAGCCACAAGTACTATTCAAGCCATTTCATGCATGAAAACCCTCATATTCTGAGGTGCCCAAGAAATACATCCTGTGTGCTGTGCTTCAATTTCTGTGGCTTTATGCAAAAGGATGGGATGTCCTTAGATTAGAAGTATATTTAGAATAGAAGTAATACTTGGGATTTTAATACCATACAACTCCTAGTGGTGGAAAAAAGATTTCTGAAAAATCTTTTTCATTCTTATAATTTAATGAAGGAGAAAATCCACATTAACAATTGTAACTCCTATATATAGTATATTATATACGTATACAAAAAAATATATATATAGTTTAAACACCAGTAAAATAAAATATCTTCAAAGTGAAATAGTATATTATAGATATGTAGTTTTCATAGAAAGAAGAGTGATATATGAATTTTAGAATCAAATATAGAATATTTTTATACTTCCAAATGCTGAATCAGTTAACATTTTTCTTGAACATTTCTTATCTGTCCAGGTGAGAATTATCTACTTCAAGTACAAAAAAACAATAACACTCATCAGCCTCTAGCTCTGCCTTTTCTTCCTACCACAGCAAAATGGCATGTTAGGCAATGTCAATGAATTTTATTTTCAAGATATAAATATAATTTTCAATATCTGTGCTTTACCATTACTTTCATCCCCACAAATACAAATTGTTAAATGCAATATATATATGTAGAAAGGGATAAATTAAAGATATAAACTAGTGTTTGTCTGGATCTTTACAGTTTGCCAATTGTTTTTAGTCATATTTCAGTACACAGTCAGGAATTCTTTGGTTCCCAGAAGTGGATAACGATAATTAGGAGGGGCTAGATTTAGAACTAGAGCTCATCATTTGGATATGTCACGCCCTGTCAATCTCTGCCTTTTCCAGCTACTTATCCCTACAGGTACAAAATAACTTCAAATTTCAGGCTCAACCTTATCCATTACATTAGTATCAGTGTCCGATCTTCCCATCTCTAGTTTACTCCCTCATGCAGAACCCAGTTATTTAAGTCTTAGCATATCTCACAGGTGAAACAACCCAGGTATGACAAGCAGAAGCATACAGATCCATCCCTTTAATCTCTGTTAAATTCAAGTTGGAAGTAATATCCAGATAATTTAAAAATAGACAAGGGTAAACTGTTCCTTGGCAAGGCATAACTGAAAGCTCCAATATCAAAGTGTGGTCTGCTGACTACTTGCATCAGAATCACCAGCGGATCTTGCAAAAAAAAATCCTGGACATTATCCCAACATAATGAATCAAAATTTCAGATTATAGAATCCAGAAACCTGTGATTCTAATGGATATCATAAGTAATTTCTATGTACTTTTGAAATTTGAGAGTGGTAGACATGAGGTTATCATCTATAAGATTGGTCACTCCCAATAGTTCATCTTAGCAAAGAGAAAAAGGATTCAAGAGGCTAGTACTCAGAAGTCTTAGTATACCATCAACAAGTTAGCACGAGTTTAGCTACTCTCATGATGTTCAGGAAGAACTCCAGGAAGGAAGGAGGAATAGACAAGTAAAACAAAAATTCAGGCCTAGCAAGAATAGGGTAGAAGGGAAAATACCAAGGTAGAAACTCAGCCTTGGAGAACAGCAAGGGAAACAAGGTTACAAGAATTGACAAGTAAAATAGGGACACAGTGGCAGAAACAAATCATAAGAAAATTTATCTAAAGATCATGATTTCAGGTCCAAACAAGTAGCACAAATAATCTGAGACTTAGTCATAAAGTGTCAGGATAGAGATTCTTATAGCTTTAGACTCTAAGGTTAGTACTTCTGGTCTACATCTGCAGGTGGGAACAAGTGATCCTAGTTTTGGCAACAGGAGGACTCACGGTGTTTGAAATCAAGCAGGATCTACTACTCAGGAATCAGAGAGTGCTAAATATGGTAAAATATTTTTCCTGGAGTAATTATTTATAATGGCTTTGCTAGAAAGTAAATCATTTACATTCACAATGAGGGGAAATGAATAGGTTTGCTCATTATAAATACAGGGATAGAGAAAGAGCAAAAGAAAGATAAATGGATGAAAGTAAAGTGCAAAACACAGAAACAAAAAAAGAAAAGAGGGATAAAGATAAAGTAGGTGAAAATAAGAAAAAGGAAAAGGAAAAATGTGGGGAGAAAAACAGAGCTATCTTTAGCAGAATTCTCCAAACCTCCTATAAAAGGCAATGAAACAAGACCAGTAAAATATTGAGAGGGAAAAACAGTTATTATGAGACCGAATCAACACAGAAGAATTGAAGATAATTTCATAGCAGGGGACAAAGTAATAGTTAATAAACTATTGGAGCACCCTGTGCTGGTGATCAGAAATGAATGTATTCTTATGATTTACTTATAGACACAGTAAAATAAGATATATGTAATTCATTATGAATGCCTATTTATGTGCTTAGTAAATTCTAGTTATAATCATATTCATACAGCATATATATTACTATTCTTCAGTATTCTATTTCCACATTACTCATTTGCTTACTTAAAGTACTAGTTTAAGAAACTTGAAAAATTAGTGGTTGAATCTTACAATACTAACAGATTTCTGGTTTTGAATACCACTCCTTTAAAACCAAGATCATTCAATGGTTAAAAAATAGTCTTTCGATATTTCAAATAAACATACATGGGAACTAGGGAAAAAAAGAACAAAGCCCAAAGATAGTAGAAGGAAGGAAATAATATAGATCAGAGCAGAAATAAATAAAATAGATTGAAAAATAATACAAAGGATCAAGGAGCCTAAGAGCTGGGGTTTTTTTTTCCTTAATAACATCCAAGAGTTTATTAAGGGCTTACCATGGTCCAGGCATTGTGATGATGTTTTTTACACACATTATCCATTTAATTTTTACAATCTTTCCATGAGTTGGGTACTTTTATTATACTTTACCAATGAGCACCAAGGGAAATTGAGGGGTTGGATAACTGGCCCAAGTGTCCTTCCCCAGGAAGAGTTTATTAACCTCCCCACCATCATTGCACTAACTTCAGGGATACTTCTCCCTTTTAGGCTGTGACCCAAGGAAGGACAGAGGGTCTTTTCAACTTTGTGTGTACACCTGAGGCAGTACTCAACTGCTCCTTCTAAAAGATTCTACCAAAGGAGGCTAACAGCAATGAAATATAGGTCCCAAATAGTCTGGCTTGTTTAAACTCCTGAGAGTATGGTTTGGGGATCAGAATCACAAAATTCAAATTCTAGTGCATACACATACTAGATGCGTGACCTTGGAAAAGTTATTTAATTCCTCTAAGCCTCAGTTTTCTTTTCTTCTTTCACAATTTTTTAAATTAAGGTATTATTTATATACACTCTTATGAAGGTTTCACATGAAAAATAATGTGGTTACTACATTCATCCATATTATCAAGTCTCCCCCCCATACCCCACTGCAGTCACTGTCCATCAGTGTAGTAAGATAAGAGCTGATTTTGAAAAGACAAAATTGATAAATCATTAGCCAGACTCATCCAGAAAAAACGGGACTGAAATTAATCATAAAGGAAAGAGAATTTACAGCCAACACCATAGAAATGCAAAGGATTATAATAGAGTACGGTGAGAAAATATATACTGCCGACAAAATGGACAACATAGAAGAAATGGATGAATTCCTAGAAATATGCAACCTCCTATGAATTAATGATGAAGAAATAGAAAATTTAAATAGGCTAATTACTAGTAATGAAATAGAATCAATAATCAAAAACTCCCAACAAGCAGAAGTTCAGGACCATATGGATTCATGGGTGAATTCAACTAAACATTTAAAGAAAAGTTTATACCTATATTTTACAAAAAATTCCAAAAAATTCGAGGAAGGAAAGCTTCCAAATTCATTCTATGAAGCCAGCATCACCTTGATGTCAAAACGAATAAAGATGCTACAAAAAAGGAAAATTCCAGATCAGTATCCCTGATGAACAAAAAATGCAAAGTCCTCAACCAAATATTAGCAAAAGGAATTGAAAAATACATTAAAACGATCATTCAGCAAGACTGAGTGAGATTTATTCTGGAGATGCAAAATGGTTCAGTATCTGCAAATCAATCAATATGATACACTATGTTAACAAAAGGAAGGTAAAAACCAAATTTTCATATCAATAGATGCTGTAAAAGCACTTGATAAAATTCAACATCCATTCATAACAAAAGCTCTCTACAAAGTGAGTGTAGAAGGAATATACCTCAACATAATAAAGGCCATAAACAACAAAGCCACAGTCAACATAATACTCAGTGGTGAAAAGATGAAAGCTATGATTTTGAGATCATGAAAAGATCAAGGATGCCCACTCTGACCACTTTTATTCAACATAGCCTTAGAAGTCCTAGCCACAGCAATCAGACAAAAGCAAATCAGTCATACAAATTGTAAGAAATGAAACTTACTATTTGCAGATCATAAGATATTATATAAAGACTCTGACATAAAACTATTAGAACTAATGAATAAATTCAGTAAAGTTGCTGGATACAAAATCAATATAAAGAAATCTGTTGCATTTTCTTATACTAATAATGAACCTGTTGAAAAGAAAAGGAAAACAATCCAATTTAAAACTGCAACAAAAAGAATTAAACATCTAAGAACAAATTTAACCACGGAGGTGAAAGAAATGTACTCTGAAAACTAAGACATTTATGAAAGAATTTGAAGATGACACAAATAAATGAAAATATATTCCATGCACAAAGATAGGAAGAATTAATATTCCTAAAATTGCTAAAATACCCAAAGCAATATGCAAACTGCAATACCTATCGAAACACCAATGGCATTTTTCAATAAACTAGACCAAAGTGTCTGAAAATTTATGACACATAAATAGTAAAAGGAACTTTGAGAAATAACAAAGCTGGAGGTATCACATTCCCTCACTTCAAATTATATTGCAAATCTAGAGTTATCAAACACTATGATACTTGTAGAAAAATAGACATGTAGATCAATAGAACAGAATTGAAAGCCCAGAAATAAACCAATGCTTAAATGGTCATTAAATATATGACAAAGGAAGCAAGAATATGTAATTGGGGAAAAGGTTGTCTCTTCAATAAAGGAAAACTGGACATCACATTTGAAAACCATGGTACTGAACCACTGCCTTACATTACATACAAAAAATAAACTCAAAATGGAAAAAATATACAAATATAAGACCTGAAACCATAAAACTCCTAAAAGAAAACATAGACATGATACTCTTTTTTTATGGAAGTATAGTTGACATACAGTATTACGTTGGTAACAGGTGAACAACATAGTAAGTCAACAATTATATACTTTATTAAATTATAACCACAATAAGTGTAGTTAACATCTGTCAACATAAAAAGACATTATATTATCGACAATATTTCCTATATTGTACTTCCATCCCGATGACAAATTTATTTTATTATTGGAAGCATTTGCCTCTTTATCTCCTTCACCTATTTCACCCATTAGTGAGAGCTTTCATAATGAATTTTTAGGTATAACACTAAAAATGTGAACAAGAAAAGAAAAAAGGATAAATTGGACCCCATTATACTAAAATATTTCTTGCCTCAGAAGACACTATCAAGAAAGTGAAAAGACAAACCACATAATGGAAGAAAATATTTGCGAATCATGTATCTGACAAGAGTCTTGTATCCAAAATATATAAAGGGATCTTATGTTAAAATCAAAGAAAGACAATCCAAGTTAAAATTGTGCAAAGAACATGAACAGATATTTATCCAAAGAAGATATACAAATGGCCAACAAACACATGAAAGTTACTCAACATCATTAATCATTAAGAAAATCACAATGAGGTACAACTTAATATCTTCTATGACAAATACAATATTAAAAAACTCATAGTGACTTCCGGGAAGATGGCAGTGTGAGCAGGGTGGCAGAAATCTCCTTCCAACACTATATTTATCTATGAAAACACAGAAAATACATCTATTCCTAAAAGAGAGACGAGAATACACAGGAAAGCGCACAGCGTGCAGCTACACCCAAGAGGACTCGGCACCCCAAGAGGCGGGTAAGATAGGAGCCGCGACCCGGCGGGACACGAGCCCTCCCCCACCACAGCGCACCGGTGGGAGGAGAGGATTCAGAGCTGGGAGGGAGTGGAAGTACACCCCACAAAGTAGCCAGCCCCAGTGATCTGCGCGGGGAGCGCTGACCCACATTGTGCAGTGCAGCGGAGATTGGGGAGACAGAGGGGCAGGATCTGAGCGGGGAAAGCGCCAGGGTGCTTGCAGCCGGCTCCCAGGAAGGAAAAAAAAAAGTGCGCGCATTCCTCAGTGGTCTTAAAGAGACAGGAGCCCAGCAGAGGAGCCGGATTGACCCAGCACACTCAGCCCAACAGGCTGGGAGTCCTGGGGAGTTTCAGATACCTTAGCTGGCGACTGAGCAAGCGTAGCCATACTTAACACTTCTCACTGAGATCAACAGCCTCTTATTCGTTCACACCCCTGCCAGAGTGATAAAGGGCCCTGCAGAGCGGCACAGTCACAGCTGTGGAATAGTGCGGCAACAGCGCCACCTCGAGCATTCCCACAGAATCTACATCCGGTGGGCATTATTTTGTTGTTTTTTTTTGTTGTTGTTTTCTGTTTTGTTTTTGTTTTTTCTTTTCTTTCTTTTTTTCTTTCTTTCTTTCTTTTTTTTCTCTCTTTTTTTTTCTTCTCTTTTTAAAGTCTTAAAGAGCCCAGCTGACATACGTGGCAACTATCAGTGACCAATTAAACAGCAATGAAAAGACAGAGGAATATGGTTCAGACCAAAATCAAACAGACAACCCCAGAGAGGGAGTCTGAAGGGATGGAAATGCACAGCCTCCCTGAAAAATAATTCAGAATAAAAGTCATAACCATGCTGATGGACCTACAGAGAAATGTGCAAGAGCTGAGGGAGGAAGTGAGGGAAGTGAGGAAAGACAATGTAGAAATCAGACAAGCGATCGACGGGCTTAACAGCACAATGGATGAGATGCAAGAGACTGTTAATGGAATAGAAAACAGAGAACAGGAGTACAGAACAGCTGAGGCAGAGAGAGATAAAAGGATTTCTAGGAATGAAAGAATATTAAGAGAACTGTGTGACCAATCCAAACAGAACAATATTCGCATTATAGGAGTACCAGAGGAGGAAGAGAGAGAAAAAGGGATAGAAAGCGTCTTTGACGAAATAATTGCTGAAAACTTACCCTCGCTGGGGAAGGAAGTAGTCTCGCAGTCCACTGAAGCTCATAGATCTCCCAACACAAGGGACCCAAGGAAGACAACACCAAGACACATAATAATTAAGATGGCAAAGATCAAAGATAAAGACAGAGTATTAAAGGCAGCTAGAGAGAGAAAAAAGATCACCTACAAAGGAAAACCCATCAGACTAGCATCAGACTTCTCAACAGAAACCTTACAGGTCAGAAGAGAATGTCATGATATATTTAACGTTATGAAATAGAAGGGCCTCGAACCAAGAATATTGTATCCAGCACGATTATCATTTAAATATGATGGAGGGATTAAACAATTTCCAGATAAACGAAAGTTGAGAGAGTTTGCTTCTCATAAACCACCACTACAGGATATCTTAAATGGACTGCTCTAGATGGAGGCACACCTAAGGCTAAAAAGACGTCACCAGATGAAAAAAAAAAATCATAGCAAAGAAAGCAGACCATTCAAATACTAACTAAAGGCAAAGAATAAAACACCTATTATAGAAAGAATGGAGGAGGAGGAATAAGAAGGAGAGAAATAAAGAAACATCAGACTGTGTTTACAATAACTTAACAAGAAAGTTAAGTTAGATTGTTAGATAGTAAAGAAGCAACCCTTGAACCCTTGGTAACCACGAATCTAAAGCCAGCAATGTCAGTAAGTACATACCTATCAATAATCACCCTAAATGTAAATGGACTGAATGCACCAATCAAAAGACACAGAGTAACAGAATGGATAAAAAAGCAAGACCCATCTATATGCTGCCTACAAAAAACTCACCTCAAATTCAAAGAGATACCCACACTAAAAGTGAGGGATGGAAAAAGATATTTCATGCAAACAACAAAGAGAAAAAAGCAAGTGTTGTAGTACTTGTATCAGACAAAATAGACTTCAAAACGAAGAAAGTAGCAAAAGATAAAGAAGGACACTACATAATGATAAAGGGGTCAGTCCAACAAGAAGATATAACCATTATAATTATATATGCACCCAATACAGGAGCCCCAGCATATGTGAGACAAATACTAACAGAATTAAAGCAGGAAATAGATAGCAATGCATTCATCTTAGGAGACTTCAACACACCACTCACTCCAGAGGACAGATCAACCAGACAGAAAATAAGTAAAGACACAGAGGCACTGAACAACACACTAGAACAGATGGACCTAACAGACATCTACAGAACTCTACACCCAAAAGCAACAGGATACACATTCTTCTCAAGTGCACATGGAACATTTTCCAGAATAGACCACATACTAGGCCACAAAAAGAACCTCAATAATTTCAAAAATATTGAAATCCTACCAACCAACTTCTCAGATCACCAAGGTATAAAACTAGAAATAAATTTTAGAAAGAAATAAAAAAGGCTGACAAATACATGGAGACTTAACAACACTCTCCTAATTAATCAATGGGTTAACGACAAAATCAAAACAGAAATCAAAGAATATATGGAGACTAATGACAACAACAACACAAAGCCACATCTTCTGTGGGACGCAGAAAAGGCAGTTCTAAGAGGAACGTATATTGCAATCCAGGCCTATTTAAAGAAGGAAGAACATTCCCAAATGAATAGCCTAAAGACACAATTACTGAAATTGGAAAAAGAAGAACAAATGAGGCTCAAAGTCAGCAGAAGGAGGGACATAATAAAGATTAGAGAAGAAATAAATAAAATTGAGAAGAATAAAACAATAGAAAAAATCAATAAAACCAAGAGCTGGTTCTTTGAAAAATAAACAAAATAGATAAACCCCTAGCCAGACTCATTAAGAGAAAAAGAGAATCTACACACATAAACACAATCAGAAATGAGAAAGGAAAAATCACGACGGACCCCACAGAAATACAAAGAATCATAAGAGAATATTATGAGAATCTATATGCTAACAAGCTGGAAAACATAGAAGAAATGGACAACTTCTTAGAAAAATACAACCTTCCAAGACTGACCAAGCAAGAAACAGGAAAACTAAACAGACCAATCACCAGTGACGAAATCGAATTGGTAATCAAAAAACTACCCAAGAACAAAACCCCAGGCCTGATGGATTCACCTCTGAATTCTACCAGACATATAGAGAAGAAATAACACCGATTCTCCTTAAAGTTTTCCAAAAAATAGAAGAGGAGGGAATACTTCCAAACTCATATTATGAAGCCAGCATCACTCTAATACCAAAACAGGGCAAAGACCTCACCAAAAAAGAAAATTACAGACCAATATCCCTGATGAACGTAGATGCAAAAATACTCAACAAAATATTAGCAAACCGCATTCAAAAATACATCAAGAGGATCATACACCATGATCAAGTGGGATTCATCCCAGGGATGCAAGGATGGTACAACATTCGAAAATCCATCAACATCATCCACCACATCAACAAAAAGAAGAACAAAAACCACATGATCATCTCCATAGATGCTGAAAAAGCATTTGACAAAATTCAGCATCCATTCCTGATTTAAACTCTCAACAAAATGTGTATAGACGGCAAGTACCTCAACATCATAAAGGCTATATATGACAAACTCACAGCTCACATCATACTTAACGGTGAGACGCTGAAAGCTTTTCATCTAAGATCGGGAACAAGACAGGGATGCCCACTCTCTCCACTGTTATTCAACATAGTACTGGAGGTTCTAGCCACAGCTATCAGACAAAACAAAGACATACAAGGCATCCAGATTGGTAAAGAAGAAGTCAAATTGTCACTATTTGCAGATGACATGATACTGTACATACAAAACCCTAAAGATTCCATTCCAAAACTACTAGAACTAATATCTGAATTCAGCAAAGTTGCAGGATACAAAATTAACACACAGAAATCTGTTGCTTTCCTATACACTAATGATGAACTAACAGAAAGAGAAATCAGAAAAACAATTCCATTCACAATTGCATCAAAAAGAATAAAATACCTAGGAATAAACCTAACGAAGGAAGTGAAAGACCTGTATTCTGAAAACTACAAGACACTCCTAAGAGAAATTAAAGAGGACACTAACAAATGGAAATGCATCCCATGCTCTTGGCTAGGAAGAATAAATATTGTCAAAATGGCTATATTACCTAAAGCAATCTACAGATTCAATGCAATCCCTATCAAACTACCAACAGCTTTCTTCAATGAACTGAAACAAATAATTCTAAAATTCATATGGAACCACAAAAGACCCCGAATAGCCAAAGCAATCCTGAGAAGGAGGAATAAAACAGGGGGAATTACACTCCCTGACTTCAAGCTCTACTACAAAGCCACAGTAATCAAGACAATTTGGTATTGGCACAAAAACAGACCCACAGACCAGTGGAACAGAATAGAAAATCCAAACATTAACCCAAACATATACAGTCAATTAATATTTGATAAAGGAGCCTTGGATATACAATGGGGAGATGACAGCCTCTTCAGCAGCTGGTGTTGGAAAAACTGGACAGCTACATGTAAGAGAATGAAACTGGACTACTGTCTAGCCCCATACACAAAGGTAAACTGAAGGTGGATCAAAGACCTGAATGTAAGTCATGAAACCATAAAACTCTTAGAAAAAAACAGGCAAAAATCTCTTGGACATAAACATGAGCAACTTCTTCATGAACATATCTCCCCGGGCAAGGGAAACAAACGCAAAAATGAACAAGTGGACTATATCAAGCTGCAAAGCTTCTGTACAGCAAAGGACACCATCAGTAGAACAAAAAGACATCCTACAGTATGGGAGAATATATTCATAAAGGGTTGACATCCAAAATATATAAAGAACTCATGCACCTTAACAAACAGAAAGCAAATAATCCAATTAAGAAATGGGCAGAGGACATGAATAGACACTTCTCTAAAGAAGAAATTCAGATGGCCAAGAGGCACATGAAAAGATGCTCCACATCACTAATCATCAGAGAAATGCAGATTAAAACCACAATTAGATATCTCTTCACAGCAGTGAGGATGGCCAACATCCAAAACACAAACAACAACAAATGTTGGCGAGGATGTGGAGAAAAGGGAACCCTCCTACACTGCTGGTGGGACTGCAAATTAGTTCATCCATTGTGGAAAGCAGTATGGAGGTTCCTCAAAAAACTCAAAATAGAAATACCATTTGATCCAGGAATTCCACTCCTAGGAATTTACCCTAAGAATGCAGCAGCCCAATTTGAAAAAGACAGATGCACCCCTATGTTTATTGCAGCACTATTTACAATAGCCAAGAAATGGAAACAACCTAAGTGTCCATCAGTAGATGAATGGATAATGAAGAGGTCGTACATATACACAATGGAATATTATTCAGCCATAAGAAGAAAACAAATCCTACCATTTGCAACAACATGAATGGAGCTAGAGGGTATTTTGCTCAGTGAAATAAGCCAAGCCGAAAAAGACAAGTATCAAATGATTTCACTCATATGTGGAGTATAAGAACAAAGAAACAATACTGAAGGAACAAAACAGCAGCAGACTCACAGAACCGAAGAACGGACTAATAGTTGCCAAAGGGAAAGGGACTGGGGAAAATGGGCGGGAAGGGAGGGATAAGAGGGAAAAAGGGGCATTACGATTAGCAGATGTAATGTTATGGGGGCACGGGGAGGGCAGTACAACTCAGAGAAGACAAGTAGTGATTCTGTAGCATCTCAGTACGCTGATGGACAGTGACTGTAATGGGGTTGGTGGGGGGGACCTGATGAAGGGGTAGTTAAATAATCGTAATATTGCACATGTAATTGTAAAATAATAATAAAATAAATTATATTAAAAATAAATAAATAAAAAATAAAAAACTCATGGTGATTATTTGAGGAAAATGGAAACGTCATACATTTCTCAGAGAATGTAAATCATACAACTTATGTGGAAATAGTTTACAGGTCACTCCAAAATTTAACATGAATTTACCATATGACCAAGCAATTCTACTCCTAGATGTATATCCAAAAGAAGTGCAGTTAGGTACTCAAGAAAATGCTTGTAAACTAATGTTCATAGTAGTGCTATTCACAACAACCAAAAGGTAGAAACAACTCAATGGATAAACAAAAAGTTGTATTTATACATAGTGTTATATTATTCAGCTATAAAAAGGTATGAAGTAGTTGTACATACTGTAATGTGGATAAACAGATAAGGAACATTATGCTAAGTGAAAGGAGCCAGGCACTTATCTCACATATATGATCCATTTGCATGACATATCCAGAATAATAAATCCATAGGGACAGAAAGAAGAGTATTGGTAGCCAGGCATTGGGGTGGTAGAAAAAAGAGACCGCTTAATGGGTTCAGTATATACTTTTCAGGTGGTAACAATATATTAGAACTAGATACAATTGTTGGTTGCACATCAGTGTGAATGTACTGTCACTGAATTTTACACTTTAAAATGGTTAATTTTACATGATGCAAATTTCACCTCAATAAACAAAAATATTTTTGAAAATAAATTAATGGGAAATGTGAACATTTATATCTGATCTCTCATATATATTCCACTGATCTATATGTCCACCCTTATTGAGTACATTTGTTTTATTAGCATTGATTTCTAGTACGTTTTGAAGTGTTCTCCAAATTTGTGCTTTTTTGTCGATATATTTATTTGAATTGTAGTTTATATACAATATTATATGGGTTTGAAGTATACAACATAGAGATTTGACAGTTATATACATTATTAAATGCTGACCCCAACTATTGTAGTTACTCTCTGTTAACATGGAAAGATGTTACTGAACTACTGACTATATTTTTTGTGCTGTACTTTCATTATCATGACTAATTTATATTATTGAGATTTTGTGTCTCTTTATCCCCTTTCACTCACCCACTACAACCACTCCCTCATGGTAACTACCAGTCGCTTCTCAGTGTCTATGAGTCTATTGTTGTTTTGTTTTGTTTTTATTTCCTCTTATAAGTGAAATTATACGGTATTTGTCATTCTCCATCTGGTTTATTTCATTTAGCATAATACCCTCATGGTCTA
This sequence comes from Smutsia gigantea, assembly GCA_032199065.1. NCBI lineage: Eukaryota > Metazoa > Chordata > Mammalia > Pholidota > Manidae > Smutsia > Smutsia gigantea. The sequence goes on from JAVSCE010000923.1 coordinate 17,313, forward strand.
TCCACATTGTCTCAAATGGCAGGATTTCCTTCTCTTTTATGGCTGATTAATATTCCATGTGTATGTGTACCACAGTTTATTTATCCATTCATCCATTAACAGACACTTTGGTTGCTTCCATATCTTGGCTATTGTAAACAGTGTGGCAATAAATATAAGGGTGCATATATCTTTTCCAATGAGAGATTCTGTTTTCTAAGGGCAAATTCCTACAAGTGGAATTACCGGGTCATATTGTATTTCCATTTTTAGTTTTTATGAGGAACCTCCATACTGCTTTCTATATTGGCTGCATCAGTTTATAATCCCACCAACAGTGTAGGACGGGTTCCCTTCTCTTTGCATGCTCACAAACATTTATTTCTTGTCTTTTGGACAGCGACCATTTTGACTACTGTGAGGTGATATATCATTGTGGTTTGATGTGTATATCCATGATGATTAGGGATGTGGAGAATCTTTTCATATGCCTCTTCAACATCTATATGTCTTTTTTGGAAAAATGTCTATTCAGGTCATCTGTCCCTTTTTTAATAGGGTCATTTGTTTTTTGGTGTTGAGTCATATGACTTCTTTATATATTCTGGATGTTATTTCTTATTTGATAAATCATATATGAATATATTTTTCCATACTGTAGGTTGCCTTTTTGTTTTGTTGATGGTGTTCTTTGCTGTACAGAAGCTTTTTATTTTGATGTAGTCCTACTTGTTCATTTTTGCTTTTGTTTCCCTTGCTCAGGGAGATGTATCCAGAAAATATTACTCATGCTTATGTTCATGAAATTTCCTCATGTTTTCTTCTAAGAAGTTTGTGGTTTCTTATGTTATATTTAAGTCTTCTACCCATTTTCAGTTTACTTTTGTGTATGGCATTAGACAGTAATCTGGTTTCATCCACTTACATGTAGCTGTCCATTTATTAAAACACCATTTATTGAAGAGACTGTCTTTTCCCCATTGAATATTCTTGCCTCCTTTGCCAAATATTAATCGACCATATATGCATGTGTTAACTTCTGGCTCTTTTCTGTTTCACTGATCTATGGGTCTGTTCTTGTGCCAGTACCATACTGTTTTGATTACTATATTTTTATAGTATAGATTGATGTTCCCAGCTTTGTTCTTTATTCTCATAATGGCTTTGGCTATTTGAGGTCTTTTGTGGTTCTACATAAATTTTAGGATTATTTGCCCTAGTTCATTGAAAAATGCCATTTGTATTTTGATAGAGATTGCATTGAATCTGTAAATTGTTTTGGGCAGGATGCCCATTTGGATAATACTAAATCTTCTTATGAACATGGGACAGATCTCTATTTTGTTTCTTCTTCAGTTTCTTTCATCAGTGTCTTATAGTTTTCAGAGTACAGGTCTTTCACCTCTTTAGTTTTATTCCCAGATTTTTTATTATTTTTGAAGCAATTGCAAATGGAATTGTTTTCTTGATTTCTCTTCCTGCTAGTTTTTTGTAACTATATAGGAATGCAACAGATTTATTTATATTCATTTTGTATCCTGTGACTTTTCTGAATCCAGTTTTAGTTCTAATTGCTTTTTGGAGGAGACTTCTGGGTTTTCTCTATATAGTATGATGTTATCGGCAAATAGTGACAGATTTACTTAATTTTTAGCAATTTGAACGATTTTTATCTCTTTTTCTTGTCTAATTGCCATGACTAGGACTTGGAATAGTATGTTGAATAAAAGTAGTAAGAGTGGGCATCCCTGTCTTGTTTCTGATCTTAGAGGGAAAGCTTTCAGCTTTTCACCATTCAGTATGATGTTAGCTGTGGGTTTGTCATATATGGCCTTTATCATGTTGAGTTATATTCTCTCTATACCTATTTTGGTGATAGTTTTTTTTCATGAACAGATGTTGAATTATTTAAAGTGCTTTTCTACCATCTACAGAGATAATCACATGGTTTTTATCCTTCTATTTGTTAATATGGTGTATCACATTGATTGATTTACAAACATTGTACCATACTTGCATCTCTGAAATAAGTCCCACTTGGTTATAACAGATGATCTTTTGATGTATATTTGAATTAGGTTTGCTAATATTTTGCTGAGGATTTTTGTCTTTATATTCATCAGGGTTATTTGTCTGTAATTTCATTTTTTTGTATTGTCTTTAGTTTCATATTAGAGTGATGCGAGCCTCATAGAATGAATTTGGATGTATTCCCTCCTCTTCTATTTTTGGATACTTTAAGAAGAATGGATATTAGCTCTTCTTAAATGTTTGGTAGAATTCACCTACGAATCCATCTGGTTCTGGAATTTTGTTTGGAGTTTCTTGATTACCAGTTCAATTTCATTGCTGGTAATCAGTCTGTTCAGATTTCTGTTTCATTCGGGGTCAGTCCTAGAATATTGTACTTTCTAAGAATTTGTCCATTTCTTCTCAGTTGTCCAATATATTTGCATTTAATTTTTCATAGTTATTTTATAATTCTTTGTGTATCTGTGGAGTCAGTTGTAACTTCTTTTACATTATTGATTTTGTTTGTGTCCTGTCTTTTTTTCTTGATTAGTTTGTCTAGGGTTTTATCTAATTTGTCTTCTTGAAGAAGCATCTCTTGATTTCATTAGATTTTTTGTTGTTTTATTAGTCTTTATGTTATTTCTGCTCTGATCATTATAATGTCCCTATTTTTATAGCTTTTGGCTTTGTGCTTTTTCTAGCTTTTTTATTTGTGAGATTAGATATTTTATTTGGATTGTTATTGTTTACTTAGGTAGGCTTGTAAGTCTATGTAATTCCCTCTTTGAACTGCTTTTGCTATACCCACATATTTTGAAACATTATGTTTCTGTTTTTATTGGTCTCCATTGTATTGTATGACTTCTTCTTTGTTATGTTCATTGATCCATTGATTATTTAGAAGCATTTTGTTTAGCCTCCATATTTTTTTTGTTTTCTTCATGTACTTATTTCTATTATCATACCATTGTGCTCTGAGAGGATGCTTCTTACAATTTCAGTCTTTTTAAATTTTTGAGGCACTTTTTGTTTTCCAATATGTGATATGTTTTGGAGAACATTCCATGTGCACTTGATAAAAATGTGCAACCTGCTGTTTTTGGGTGTAATTCTATGTATGTATAGATCCATTTTGATCTAACGTGTTGTTCTCCACCTTTCTTTATTTATTTTCAGTCTGGATGATCTGTCCATTGATATAAGTGTGGTGTTAAAATCACCTAATATGATTGGATTGCTTTGTATTTCTCCCCTGTAGTTCTGTTAGTGTTTTACATATTTAGATACTCCTATGTTGGGTGCACAAATATTTACAATTGTTATATCTTCTTCTTATAATAATCCCTTTATCATTATGGAGTGTCCTTCTTTGCCTCTTGTTACTTTTTTGTTCTGAAGTATATTTTGTCTGATATTAGTACCGATACTTATTTTTTCTCCTTTTTATTTGCATGAAATATCTTTTTCCATCCTTTCACTTTCAGTCTATGTATGTTTTTAGGTCTAAAATGAGTATCTTGCAGGAAGCATGGAGATGGGTGTAATTTCTTTATCCATTCTGCCACAATATGTTTTTTTTTTAGTTTATTTTGAAATTAATCTACAATTAAATGAGTAATATTATGGTGATTACACTACCCCCTTCATCAGGTTCCCCCCATCAACCACATTACAGTCAATGTCCATCAGCGTATTCCCCCATCAACCCCATTACAGTCACTGTCCATCAGCGTAGTGAGATGCCATAGAGTCACTACTTATTCTCTCTGGGTTGTACAGCCCCACCCATGCCCCCCCAACATTACATCTGCTAATTGTAATGTCCCTTCTTCCCCCTTGTCCCTCCCTTCCCACCCATCCTACCCAGTCTCTTTCCCTTTGGTAACTATTAGTCCATTCTTGGGTTCTGTGAGTCTCCAGCTGTTTTGATCCTTCATTTTTATTTTCTTAGTTCTTATACTCCACATATGAGTGAAATCATTTGGTACTTCTCTTTTTCACCTTGACTTATTTCACTGAGCATAATACCCTCTAGCTCCATTTACGTTGTTGCAAATGGTAGGATTTGTTTTCTTCTTATGGCTGAATAATATTCCATTGTGTATATGTACCACATCTTCTTTATCCATTCATCTACTGATGGACACTTAGGTTGTTTCCATTCCTTGGCTATTGTAAATAGTGCTGCGATAAACATAGGGGTGCATCTGTCTTTTTCAAATTGGGCTGCTGCATTCTTAGGGTAAATTCCTAGGAGTGGAATTCCTGGGTCAAATGGTATTTCTATTTTGAGTTTTTTGAGGAACCTCCATACTGCTTTCCACAATGGTTGAACTAATTTGCAGTCCCACCAGCAGTGTAGGAGGGTTCCCTTTTCTCCACATCCTCGCCAACATTTGTTGTTGTTTGTGTTTTGGATGTTGGCCATCCTCACTGGTGTGAGGTGATATCTCATTGTGGTTTTAATCTGCATTTCTCTGATGATTAGTGATGTGGAGCATCTTTTCATGTGCCTCTTGGCCATCTGAATTTCTTCTTTGGAGAAGTGTCTATTCATGTCCTCTGCCCATTTCTTAATTGGATTATTTGCTTTCTGTTTGTTAAGGTGCATGAGTTCTTTATATATTTTGGATGTCAACCCCTTATCGGATACGTCATTTATGAATATATTCTCCCATACTGTAGGATGTCTTTTTGTTCTACTGATGGTGTCCTTTGCTGTACAGAAGCTTTTCAGCTTGATATAGTCCCACTTGTTCATTTTTGCTTTTGTTTCCCTTGCCCGGGGAGATATGTTCATGAAGAAGTTGCTCATGTTTATGTCCAAGAGCTTTTTGTCTATACTTTTTTCAAAGAGTTTTATACTTTCATGACTTACATTCAGGTCTTTGATCCACCTTGAGTTTACCTTTGTGTATGGGGTTAGACAGTAGTCCAATTTCATTCTCTTACATGTAGCTGTCCAGTTTTTCCAACACCAGCTGCTGAAAAGGCCGTCATCTCCCCAATGTATATCCAAGGCTCCCTTATCAAATATTAATTGACTATATGTGTTTGGGTTGATGTTTGGATTTTCTATTCTATTCCACTGATCTGTGGGTCTGTTTTTCTGCCAATACCAAATTGTCTTGATTACTGTGGCTTTGTAGTAGACCTTGAAGTCAGGGAGCGTAATTCCCCCTGTTTTATTCCTCCTTCTCAGGATTGCGTTGGCTATTCGGGGTCTTTTGTGGTGCCATATGAATTTTAGAATTATTTAATCGAGTTCATTGAAGAAAGCTGTTGGTAGTTTGATAGGGATTGCATTGAATCTGTAGATTGTTTTGGGTAGTATAGCCATTTTGACAATATTTATTCTTTCTAGCCAAGAGCACGGGATGCATTTCCATTTTTTAGTGTCCTCTTTAATTTCTCTTAGGAATGTCTTGTAGTTTTCGGGGTATAGGTCTTTCACTTCCTTCGTTAGGTTGATTCGTAGGTATTTTATTCTTTTTGATGCAATTGTGAATGGAATTGTTTTTCTGATTTCTCTTTCTGTTAGTTTATCGTTAGTGTATAGGAAAGCAACAGATTTCTGTGTGTTAATTTTGTATCCTGCAACTTTGCTGAATTCAGATATTAGTTCTAGGAGTTTTGGAGTGGAGTCTTTAGGGTTTTTTATGTACAATATCATGTCTTCTGCAAATAGTGACAATTTGACTTCTTCTTTACCAATCTGGATGCCTTGTATGTCTTTGTTTTGTCTTATTGCCGTGGCTAGGACCTCCAGTACTATGTTGAATAACAGTGGATACAGTGGGCATCCCTGTATTGTTCCCGATCTTAGATGAAAAGCTTTCAGCTTCTTGCCATTAAGTATGATGTTAGCTGTGGGTTTTTCATATATGGCATTTATGATATTGAGGTACTTGCGCTCTATACCCATATTCTTGGGAGTTTTAATCATGAATGGATGCTGAATTTTGTCAAATGCTTTTTCAGCATCTATGGAGATGATCATGTGGTGTTTGTTCTTCTTTTTGTTGATGTGGTGGATGATGTTGATGGATTTTCGAATGTTGTACCATCCTTGCATCCCTGGGATGAATCCCACTTGATCATGGTGTATGATCCTCTTGATGTATTTTTGATTTCGGTTTGCCAATATTTTGTTGAGTATTTTTGCATGCACGTTCATCAGGGATATTGGTCTATAGTTTTCTTTTTTGGTAGGGTCTTTGCCTGGTTTTGGTATTACAGTGATGCTGGCTTCATAGAATGAGTTTGGAAGTATTCCCTCCTCTTCTATTTTTTGGAAAACTTTAAGGAGAATGGGTGTTATTTCTTCTCTATATGTTTGGTAGAACTCAGAGGTGAATCCATCTGGTATGGGGGTTTTGTTCTTGGGTAGTTTTTTTATTACTGCTTCTATTTGATTGCTGGTGATTAGTCTGTTTAGTTTTTCTGTTTCTTGTTTTGTCAGTCTTGGAAGGTTGTATTTTTCTAAAAAGTTGTCCATTTCTTCCAGGTTTTCTAGCTTGTTAGCATATAGATTCTCATAATATTCTCTTATAATTATTTGTATTTCTGTGGGATCTGTCGTGATTTTTCCTTTCTCATTTCTGATTCTGTTTATGTGTGTAGATTCTCTTTTTCTCTTAATGAGTCTGGCTAGGGGTTTATCTATTTTGCTTATTTTTTCAAAGAACCAGCTCTTGGTTTCATTGATTTTTTCTATTGTTTTGTTCTTCTCAATTTTATTTATTTCTTCTCTGATCTTTATTATGTCCATCCTTCTGGTGACTTTGGGTCTCATTTGTTGTTCTTTTTCCAATTTCAGTAATTGTGTCTTTAGACTATTCATTTGGAAATGTTCTTCTTTCTTTAGATAAGCCTGGATTGCAATATACTGTCCTCTTAGAACTGCCTTTGCTGTGTCCCACAGAAGCTGTGGCTTTGTGTTGTTGTTGTCATTTGTCTCCATATACTGCTTGATTTCTGTTTTGATTTGGTCATTGACCCATTGATTAATTAGGAGAATGCTGTTAAGTCTCCATGTATTTGTTAGCCTTTTTTTGTTTTCTTTCTAAAGTTTAATTCTAGTTTAATACCTTTATGATCCGAGAAGTTGGTTGGTAGAATTTCAATATTTTCGATTTTACTGAGGTTCTTTTTGTGGCCTAGTATGTGGTCTATTCTGGAGAATGTTCCATGTGCACTTGGGAAGAATGTGTATCCCCTTGCTTTTGGGTGTAGAGTTCTGTAGTTGTCTGTTAGGTTCATCTGTTCTAGTGTGTTGTTCAGTGCCTCTGTGTGTTTACTTATTTTCTGTCTTGTTGATCTGTGCCTTGGAGTGAGTGCTGTGTTGAAGTCACCTAAGATGAATGCATTGCTTTGTATTTCCTCCTTTAATTCTGTTAGTATTTGTTTCATAAATGCCGGCGCCCCTGTGTTGGGTGCATATATATTTAAAATGGTTATATCTTCTTGTTGGATTGACCCCTTTATCATCATGTAATGTCCTTCTTTATATCTTGCTACTTTCTTCGTTTTGAAGTCTATTTTGTCTGATACAAGTACTGCAACACCTGCCTTTTTCTCCTTGTTATTTGCATGAAATATCTTTTTCCATCCCTTCAATTTTAATCTGGGGATATCTTTGCGTTTGAGGTGAGTTTCTTGTAGGCAGCATATAGATAAGTCTTGCTTTTTTATCCATTCTGCTGCTCTGTGTCTTTTGATTGGTGCATTCAGTCCGTTTACGTTTAGGGTGATAATCAAAAGATATGTACTTATTGCCACTGCTGGCTTTAGATTCGTGGTTACCAAAGGTTCAAGGGTTGCTTCTTTACTATCTAACAATCTAACTTAACTTTCTTGTTACGTTATTGTAAACACAGTCTGATGTTTCTTTATTTCTCTCCCTTCTTATTCTTCCTCCTCCATTCTTTATATACTAGGTGTTTTATTCTTTGCCTGTAGTTAGTTTTGGATGGTCTGCTTTCTTTGCTCTGATTTTATTTTCTCTGGTGACAGCTTTTTAGCCTTAGGAGTGCTTCCCTCCAAAGCAGTTCCTTTAAGATGTCCTGTAGAGGTGGTTTATGGTAGGCAAATTCTCTCAGCTTTTGCTTCTCTGGAAATTGTTTAATCCCGACATCATATTTAAATGATAATCATGCTGGATACAGTATTCTTGGTTCGATGCCCTTCTGTTTCATTGCGTTAAATATATCATGCCATTCTCTTCCAGCCTGTAAGGTTTCTTTTGGGAAGTCTGATGTTTGTTTGATGGGTTTTCCTTTGAAGGTGATCTTTTTTCTTTCTCTAGCTGCCTTTAATACTCTGTGCTTATCTTTGATCTTTGCCATTTTAATTATTATGTGTCTTGGTGTTGTCTTCCTGGGGTCCCTTGTGTTAGGAGATCTGTGGGCTTCCATGGACTGCGAGACTATTTCCTTCCCCAACATGGGGAAGTTTTCAGCAATTATTTCTTCAAAGACACTTTCTATCCCCTTTTCTCTCTCTTCTTCCTCTGGTACTCCTATAATGCGAATATTGTTCCTTTTGGATTGGTCACACAGTTCTCTTATTATTCTTTTATTCCTAGAGATCCTTTTATCTCTCTCTGCCTCAGCTGCTCTTTATTCCTGTTCTCTGATTTGTATTGCATTAACAGTGTCTTGCATCTCGTCCAGTCTGCTGCTGAGCCCATCGATGGCTTGCCTCATTTCTGCATTATCTTTCCTGACTTCCCTCACTTCCTCCCTTAGCTCTTGCATATTTCTCTGTAGATCCGTCAGCATGGTTATGACTTTTACTCTGAATTCTTTTTCAGGAAGATGCTGCATTTCCATCTCTTCAGATTCCTTCTCAGAGGGGCTCTGAATCTTGGTGATCTTTGTCTGTATCATATTCTTCTGTCT
>JAVSCE010000924.1:0-26644 GCA_032199065.1 Smutsia gigantea
CATTTACATTTAGGGTGATTATTGATAGATATGTACTATTGCCATTGCTGGCTTTAGATTCGTGGTTACCAAGGGTTCAAGGGTTGCTTCTTTACTATCTAACAATCTAACTTAACTTTCTTGTTAAGTTATTGTAAACACAGTCTGATGTTTCTTTACTTCTCTCCCTTCTTATTCCTCCTCCTCCATTCTTTCTATAATAGGTGTTTTATTCTTTGCCTTTAGTTAGTATTTGGATGGTCTGCTTTCTTTGCTATGATTTTTATTTTCTCTGGTGACATCTTTTTAGCCTTAGGTGTGCTTCCATCTAGAGCAGTCCATTTAAGATATCCTGTAGTAGTGGTTTATGAGAGGCAAACTCTCTCAACTTTCGTTTGTCTGGAAATTGTTTAATCCCTCCATCATATTTAAAGGATAATCGTGCTGGTTACAATATTCTTGGTTCGAGGCCCTTCTGTTTCATAACGTTAAATATATCATGCCATTCTCTTCTGGCCTGTAAGGTTTCTGTTGAGAAGTCTGATGATAGTCTGATGGGTTTTCCTTTGTAGGTGATCTTTTTTTTCTCTCTAGCTGCCTTTAATACCCTGTCTTTATCTTTGATCTTTGCCATCTTAATTATTATGTGTCTTGGTGTTGTCTTCCTTGGGTCCCTTGTGTTGGGAGATCTATGAGCTTCAGTGGACTGCGAGACTACTTCCTTCCCCAGCGAGGGAAAGTTTTCAGCATTATTTCTTCAAAGACACTTTCTATCCCTTTTTCTCTCTCTTCTTCCTCTGGTACTCCTATAATGCGAATATTGTTCCGTTTGGATTGGTCACACAGTTCTCTTAATATTCTTTCATTCCTAGAAATCCTTTTATCTCTCTCTGCCTCAGCTGCTCTGTACTCCTGTTCTCTGTTTTCTATTCCATTAACAGTGTCTTGCATCTCATCCATTCTGCTGTTAAGCCCGTCAATCGCTTGTCTGATTTCTGCATTGTCTTTCCTCAGTTCCCTCACTTCCTCCCTCAGCTCTTGCACATTTCTCTGTAGGTCCATCAGCATGGTTATGACTTTTATTCTGAATTCTTTTTCAGGAAGACTGCATTTCCATCCCTTCAGACTCCCTCTCTGGGGTTGTCTGGTTGATTTTGGTCTGAACCATATTCTTCTGTCTTTTCATGGCTATAGAATTGGTCACTGATAGTTGCCACATATGTCAGCTGGGCTCTTTAAGACCGCCTCTTGGGGTGCCGAGTCCTCTTGGGTGTAGCGGCACGCTGTGCGCTTTCCTATGTATTCTCGTCTCTCTTTTAGGAATAGATGTGTTTGCTGTGTTTTCGTAGATAAATATAGTGTTGGGAGGAGATTTCTGCCGCCCTGCTCACACCGCCATCTTCCCGGAAGTCCAGGTGCACCTTTCTCCCGCCTTCCACCTGCGAATCTTGGCGAAGAAGGTTGCGGCCATGCGACCTGACCGGCTGGAACCAGCTTTGCTACTTTTTATCTGTTGGAATTTTCTCAAGTCCTTTACATAGCTGAGCCACAGATTATTTATTTTTAAGATGAGAAAAAAACCACATAAATGACCAGACTTGTCTATTGTGTGTGCCAAAAACCCTACTCCCTGGGGAAGTCTCATACAGCATCCTATACATTAAGGTATTGTTAATAGTGGACTGCAGAAGTCTTAGACTGGAAATTAAGCAAATGTAAATGCAGGGCAGAGGGTTGGAGTGTGCCTCCAGGAGTAAGACCAGTGGGTTCAAATCCCAGCTGCATCCATCTTAGCTGTGTGATTTTGGACAAGTCACCTGCCTGTCAGAGCTACAAATTCTTTATCTGTAAGATTAAGGAAAAGCTGCCGCTAAATGTTGCTATGAGAATTAAAGAATTTATAATAATATTGATGGTTGCTTAATAAAAGTGATTATTATTTTAACAAACTATCATTCAAACAAAATTTTTATGTTCAGAAAAAAATGCACTTTTATAAGGAATTATTAAATTCCAGAGAAGTACAGATACTTCAACAGCAACTCCCAGATCCTTGAACATTTACAGGTACATTCTGAAGTTTAAATGTACTCCTTCTAAATAAGAATTTTTTCCCCTCATTATTTAATAAGGAATTCTATTTCTGAGAAAAGACTGATAAGCCATTCACCAGTTTTAATGAATAATTTTTAATGTAATTGAGACAGTCCAGACCTTAGTCAAATGAATTTTAATACATTATTTCAGAGTAAATATTATGTATCTAAAAATTGCAGGGGTAGTTTTATTGATGCCATGAAAGATGGAGGAATGAGGGACAATAAAATCCTTAAGTTGATGTCAGTCACTTTTTCCCAGTAACTGGACCTAGAAGATGTGGAATATTTTCTCAAGGGATTGATCATTATTTAAGATAGAAAACAAGACAGAGAATGTTCCCCTGCCTAGCTGTCCAACAGGGATGGGAGCAGACAGCAGAGTCATATACCATAGAGAGTTAAGAAGGAGAAAGAATGAGGCCATGCCAGTTTGTCTGAAGGTTAGAGCCTTACTGGGATTCTTTGAAAATACATCTCTGTCAAGGAGAAGAGAGGGAAACACTTGTGAAATGGTTAAGGAGAAAAAGAGCAATCAGAATACAGACAGAAATGTGTGTATTAGTTTGCTAGGGTCACTGTAACAAAGGACCACAAACTGGTGGCCTGAACAACAGAAATGTATTGTCTCTCAGTCCTGGAGGGCAGAGTGTGAGATCTAGGTGTCTGCAGGGCTGGTTCCTTCTGAGGCTGTGAGGGAGGATCTGTTCCAGGTTCCGTGGGGCTCCTGGTCATCTTAGGCATGAAGCATTTACCTCACCCTCTGCCATCACCTTCACCTGGTGTTCTCCATGTGTGTGTCCAAATTTCTCCTTTTTATGGGACACCTGTAATATTAGGTTAGGGTCCACACTGTCAACCTCATCCCAACTCATTACATCTGTAACAACCCCATTTCCAAATATGGTCACATTTTGAGGTACTAGAATTTGAGATGTCAGCATGTGAATTTTAGGGAGACACAATTCAAACCATAATAATAGGCCAATCATCTTCCCTTCCTGTAAATTTCTGTAGCATTTACTTTGCCTTCAGGACTGTCATTGTCATGTGACCCACCTTCATATAAGGATTAATAGAGTGGGGCAGTTCTTCCATGGAGCTCTGAGCTTCCTGAGTGAACAGGCTGGGGCAAATAAATATGCAGAGTTTTATGAAATTGAGCATAAAACAAATATTTAAGGGCTTTGAAAATGTAAAGTGTTGCAGTAATAAATGCTGTTTTAAATCATAAAAAGTTTATACGCATAGAAAAATAAAAAAAATCAACCAGTTCCATTTTGTTGACAGGTCCTGCCAGGATCCTTGCATTTCTTCTCTTTGGGGAAAGCAAAGCTGGTGCTTGAATTTGAGATAATTGACATGTGGCCTGCAATTTACTTCTTCCCCTTTTATTTTACTTTATTCTATTTTATGTTCATCTACTAACAGAGTGGCAATCAGTGAGGAGAAAATCTTTTTATGTAGATATAAATCTGTAACCATTGGAGCTTTTGAAATGAGAGAAAGAAGGCATGTAGATGCACAAACAAACCCAAATGCATTTGAAATAATTTATCTAATCACTGCAAGATCTTACTGACACTTTTTAGAGATATAACTTTATAAAATTCATTACTCTCAATTATTCTCTGAGATACTTTGATCTGTGAATTCATTTTATGTCGGCTCCTTACCTCTGGTCTGGATCACCGAAGCTACCAAAGCCCACAGACTCCCAGGCCCTGCACAGTGTTTTCAGTGTTTAGACTCAGCCTGTACTTTGTTTGTGACCCTTAGTAGTGGCTGAGTCAATGAGTGACAAATTAATTCGTGATTAGATAGATGTAGTTCATGAATTTCTGAGCTAACAGAATTTGTGATTAATACAAATGATGATGATCACTTATATCTGATCCTGGACTCCAACGTACTAACCTTTATCAACCTTTTAACTCTGGCCATAGTCTAAGGGCCTTTCCCACATGTGCCACTGGCAGTTGCTGCCTGACTGCAATGTGAAGGCCAAGTACTCTTACATGAAAGCGGGTGACGAATAAGAAAGTTGGGCAGAGAGAAAAGAATGTCTTTGTCTCACAGTCTTTATCCTCTAAAGCACAATGAATTTGAAGGAAGGAATAAAGGAAAAAGAAAAGGATGTTCAAAATAAGATTGAAATGTGAAGTAGATATAACATCCAGAAAATTTTTGTTCGGCTCCAATATAAAGAGAAAAAAATCACTCTAAATATGAGCTTATTTGTACATTTGAACTTTATTTTGGTAGTCTGTGGTTGATGGCAGAGGAGAATGGGGTAAAGAGCAATAATTATAGCTGTAATGAAAGATCCTTTTGGAAACTTGCTTATCTTCTTGCTGCTGCTACCTAAACATAACGGAACCCAAATTTAGTGAGAAAAGTCATACATCAAATAAACCACATGATTTAATGAAGAAATGTATGGGTTACGGGATCCAAAGAAATCCATTTTTTTCATCAATTCACGTATAGATGAGATCCCTCCTCTGTTATGGGTTGTACACTAGGCATTAAGGTGCCTAGTATATTTGAATCAAAATATGAAATATAGGATCTCTGCTATCAAGTAATTTTCAATACACTAGGAATACAAAAAACATATATAAAGCACAGTTTGATAATTGTGATAAGAATTCTATAAACACTGAATAAGAACCTAAATCTGAGTGGCATCAGGAAAGGTATTACAGAAGAGAAGTATTTGAGATGAGATGTGCAGGTTTGAGATTTGAACAGAAATATCCCAGATGGACAAGCCCAGAGAAGGCATTTCAAGCTGAGGAATTCACTGAACTATAAGGAGTTGAATTCACATAAAATGTTAACTGTAAGGATATTAGGAAAAGCAGATAGGAGTCTGGATACACAGGCAAAAGTCAGATTATGGAGGTTCTTCTTTGCTAAGCCAGTAGTTTTAGATTTTATCATGTAGGAGATGAGGTGTCATTGGTAAATAATATGTAAGTAAGTAGTATAATCATATTTGCATATTCAAACTATTATCATAGGGTGATGTAGAGGATGAGTTGGAAGATGTGTTTAAAGACCATGAATAATCTATCACACCAATAGGCTAGATGAGAAAAAGTCACATGATCATATCATTACGTTGTAGAAAAAGCATTTGACAAAATCCAACATGCCTTCATGATAACAACTCTTGGGAAGAGGGAAACTTCTTCAACTTGATTAGAAATATCTACAAAAAACCTACAGATAACATCATATATAATCTTGAAAAGACTCAACACCTTCCCACTAAGATCAGGAATCCGGCAAGGATCTCCCCGCTGACCACTCCTTTTTAGTGTCATACTGGAAGTTCTATTTAACACAATAAGGCAAGAAGGTAAATAAAAGGTACACAGTTTGGGAAGGAAGAAATAAAATTGTCTTTTTTCACAGATGACATGATTTTCTATGTAGAAAGTTTCTAGGAATTGACAAAAAACTAATAAGTGATTATACCAAGGTTGCAGGATACAATATTAACATATAAAAGTCAACCACTTTCCTATATACCAGCAAGAAACAAGTGGAATTTGACATTTAAAACACAATGCCATTTACATTAGCATACAAAATATGAAATACTCAGGGATAAGTCTAACAAAATCTATATAAGATCTATGTAAAGAAACTAAAACTCTAGTGATGAACTAAACAAGTGGTGAGATTGCCCATGTTCATGGATAGGAAGACTCAATATTTTCAAGATGTCAGTTCTTCCCAATTTGATCTGCAGATTCAGTGCAATCCCAATCGAATTCCCAGAGAATTATTTTGTGTATATTGACAAACTTATTTTACAGTTTATGTAGAGAGGCAAAAGACCTAGAATAAACAACACAATATTGAAGGAAAAGAACAAAGTTGGAAGACTGACACTACAAAGTGAGAGACTACATACTATATGATGTCAAATACATGAAATTCTGGAAAAGGAAAAGCTACAGAGATAAAAAGTTCAGGGCTTGCCAGGGGTTGAACAGCAGATGGATAAATAGGCAAAGCATAGAAGATTTATAGGGCAGTGCAAATACTCTGCATGATACCATATTGCTGGATACATGTCACATCATACATTTGTCCAAACCCACAGAATCACCAAGAGTGAATTGTAATATAAACTATGGACTTTGGATGAGCATGTCTCAACGTAGATTTATCAGTTTTAACAAATGTGCCATTCTGAGAGGGGTTATTGATAATGTGGAATGTTGTTCGTGTATGGGGATAGGAGTATAAGGGAAATCTCTGTACCTTCCTGTCAATTTGTTGAGCAGAAAACTGCTCTAAAAAGACAAAGACAATAAAATAAATAGTCTGAATTTTAAAAAGGCCATTAACAATAATTTGATTAGTGACTGGAATCTCAAGTGATTAGTGATCAAAACTTCCCGTCTGGTAGCATTTAAACTTTGATTTACATAGGGAAGAAAAATTCATGCTTGGAGGGAAAGTCCTCTGTGTGGTTAGACAACCTTGGCATTGAAAGTCATAGAGGCCTCTCCAAGGCCAAGTCTACAAGAAATGATTCAATTGAGTTTCCTATCTGCTGGTCTTTCCAGTTTCCTGTGGGCATCACAGCTGGTTCCTAAAGAAAGATTCCTTTCTGTGGGAAACCAATTTAGCCACTAGCCTCTTCTGTCTTATCCTCCTATGGCTTTTTAGCTCTCTAATCATAGTCTGTTTTCCAACTAATTAGTGTTGGGACAACTCAGCCCTGAACCTCAACTTGAAAATGTTAGTATCATGGAAAAAGAACACTTAATCAAATGACTTTGATTGTTCAACAAAGAGATTTTCTCTGATTAGAGCTGCCACCCTTTCTGAGGCACTTGGTCTTCTTTTCTGCAATATTTGCTTGAACAGGCTCTGTTATGGCAGGGCTGCCATGAACACTGATGTTTTACCAAACCGAAACAGATGGATGTGCCAATATGATGAAGAGACCTGAATTTTCATTGAAATCGACAGTATTTTACATGGTTCCCTATTGGCTATCAACTTTTAAAATGTCAGTCTCTTACCCCAGTGATAGTTAAATAAGTTATCTCTATAGAAAGGGCTATCTTGTCCTCATGAGCTCTTGAGTCTATAAAGATCACAGCAGGTTTAATAGTGTTAAAGTATTTATTTTCATGTTTCCTTGATTTTGAAAATTTCCTATCAGAAGAGACATGGTTTCTGATATATGGTCTTAACAGTGAGAAAGTTCTAACCTGGCCTATCCTAGATATAAAATGGGAGACAGTTTGAGAGCAGTGGGCCAGGCTCCAGATCTTGAGACAGGCCAACTGCGGTCAGAATTGAATTCTGCACTCACGGCGTGATCGCTAACAAGGTGTGGAGCCCATCTTTTTATGAAGGAGGAGGCTAATCTATAATCTGTAAAGTTCTTATGATAAGGTGAAATGAGGTACCTAAAATACTTCTTGAAACATCTTTCAACATAGGAAGCAATTATTTAGCAATAGCTAAGTTGTAGTTTACATAGAAACCAGAGATGTTTGTTTCCAACCTCCCATAATTGGCTCTAAATACTTCCTTTCTCATGTGATTCTTTCTTCCTAGGTTTCATGCACCAGAAAAAAATCACAACTCCTATAAGCAAATAAGTTCCTACCAAAATGAATATTTTTTATCAGATTGTTCTGGGAGGCTTCTGACGACCCTCAAAGTCTGTATTTGTGATGATGCTGTAGTGGCTTTCCTGTTAGCTCAAATGATGTTCTTTTCCTCCTCTCTGCAGACTCTACAGGGACCTCACACAGGAGACAGGTTGCCCTCCAGACCTCAGACTCTGAAGAATGCTTGTCAAAACAGATTACTTTTTTTTTCTATCATACATTTCCAGCCCCCTAATTTGTTTCCATTCATATGTGATAACGAAGCCTAGCATTGGCTCTTGCACAGCAAGTTCAAGCATGTGTGCCTGTTTTTCATGAAATATTGACTCTCTTTTCCCCCACATGGCAGTACTTCCAGTCCACCCGCAAAGTAGGATGGAGGCAATGGAAAAACAATATGCTTTTCTCCATATATGCATATGCTGAGGGCATTCAAACTGAAGGGCTATTTCTAAGCCATTTTAGGTTATCATGGACAGATTGAGCAGGAAAAGTAGTAAGATTAGGGGTTTTGGAGCCAGGCTAATGTGATTTGTCTTCCTGACCCACAGCAGCTCTGTGACCTTAGATTATCAATTGAGTTACTCATAGTTCCAGTTCTATAATAAGCAAAATAAGGACAACAGCCCTGATTTGCAGAATTGATTGAAGAAGAGATAGTGTATATAAGTTGTGTAGCAAAGAACCTAGCCTATTGTGGGTGTTTAATGAGCAGTGACTGTTAATTATGATGTTAGTGATTTGACAGGGAAGAGAAGGGGCTCTGTTACCTGGACATCATCATGTCCACTCTTCCAGCACATCCTCACTATTGGTATTGAATAGTTGACCATATGCTTGTTGGACATTCTGTGGAATCTCAACACAATAGTTCTCTATTTTCCCCTCACTTTGTGGAAGCCCTAATTCATGCACCAGGGGTAACTGCCTGCTATGAGGTTATGCCAGAACATGACCTATGACCTGTGACAGAGAACAGCCCTCTGTCTCTAAATTTTCTGTCCCTAGAAGGAAGAAAGGAGGACTGGATATTTAAATCATCCACTTCAGAGGCCTCCCTTTCAAATCTTCTCAGGACTTAGGCTCCTGGAAAGAAGAAGATGCTGATGTTCTCAGTAAAAGCTGCAATAACACAGGTTCAGGAAGTGGGTGATGGTGAAGCCTTCCAGAGAAAGGGTCTAAGACTTATCCGTCCATAGTTGCCATTGCTAATCACACTGTGTGTTTTCCTCCCTTTACTTTACTCTGCAATCTAACTATGCTATTAGGGTACTTCAATTTGGAGACTTATTTCCTTGCTTTCTTGATTTTTATCATGCTGATGTCTTGACCAAAAATGCATTCTTCTTTAAGTCAGCCTAGATAATCTTACTCATTGTGGGTTCTGAAGCCCCATGGACTGAGTTAAAATTCTGGCTCCACCGCTTAATCAACTGTGTAAACTTGGGCAAATTACATATTCTCTCTTTGGCTCACTTTTCTTTCTCTGTAAAATTAGAAAACATAATGGTACCCTGTGGTGCTCATAGTGTGGTCCCAGACCAACAGCACCAGTATTACTGGTGTATTTGTTGGAAACTCAGAATCTCAGACTTACTGAACCTCAGTCTGGATTTGACAAAATTCCAAGGGTATATTTATGTACATTATAAGTTTGAGATGTGTTGATGATACATCTACTTTATTAGGTTTTGTGAGGACTAAGTGAGGTGGTAGATGTAAAGCAGAACCTGACATAAATACTACATGCTGAATAAATATTAGCTATTTTGTTTTATTTTACATCAAGATATACCTCAAGTGACAACTTTTTTCTCAAGCTTCCTATGATCTTTCCCTTAACCTCTTCTTGTTTAATTACTCCATCTTTTGTTCTCCACAAAAATTGCTGCAGGTCCACTTCTGATTTATTTATTTGCTTGGACTCTTCTCAATGAGATTCAGATCTTTAAGGACATAGAAGTGTCTTTTATCTCCCTGCCTTCTGGGCCCAGGACAATGCCAGAAGAGGCCTCCAATAAATATCAGTTGACTAAATGATACACACACATGCTCCCACCAACTATAATAACAACAAAAAGTAACAATAACAAGTGGATAATATGAAGAATACTTAGGAGAAGGTCCAAGGAATGCTGAGGTATTCTGAGAAATATTAGTGAGAGTGAGATTTAAGCTTTTCTTTGAACAGCGTGGATATTCAAGAGTTTAATATAAAGAAGTCGTGCCAATTCTGGGAGCTGGTAATGGTGTAAGTGAAACTCTAAAATGGTGGTGCAAGTTACTGGTTCAAAGGAGCAAGAATTGCTATGTGTTCTGGAACAGAGAGCTCTTTGTTGAATTACAAGAGGAAACATAAGCTGTGAATTCACATACTGAGGGTTCTGAGTACCAAGCGAAGGAGTTTGAAGATAGGAAGCCTTTGAAATTTTCTGAGTTGGAAAATAACATGCTTAATGTATCTTTAAAAAAAGGAAAGGAAAAAGAAAGGCTTATTAATTGCATGTGTTTCTTAAATTGCTCTGTGGAGAATGAGGCTGATTTATGCTCACCCAGGCTCATGTGAGTATCCATGAGAGGATGGATGTGGGGAAAAGAGCAGCAAAGATAGATACTAGTTTATAGGTGCAAACTAGCAAAGCAAAGATTCATTTCACTGAGGGCATGCTGTCAGTGGTTGTTTGCCAACCTTGATGAGGCACAAACACCTATCAAGTTCATGCCATCACTTAGGAATTGTTCTAAAGCTTTTAATTTAAAAATTTTTTGCTTGTCGCAGGTGGTGGTATTGTTTTCTAATTTGCAAATATTCTGAAAGCCTATAATTTTCTTTACCAAATTACAGTGAAGTAACTAAGCAATTCAAGTGACCATTTTATGCCCTGAATTTGAGCTCCTGCAAGCTACTGGATTAGTAGTAAAAAGCAGTGTTGGGCTGTGGTTGCTTGGCCTCACTCACTGGCTCCTTCAGAAATTCTTGGAGATTTGTTTCAATTTGGTGCGTCAATAAATTTTCCAGTGTCTTCAGGCCATTGGTTAAAAAGTAATGTACAGAGCATGTCAATGAGTTTGCAAATATGCTAGGAGTATTCTGTGTGGATTCTCCAGATGAAGTGAGGGCTTTACAGTGTTTGTATTAGAGTTGGATTTACTCAGAAGGAAGTTCCCAGAACAGCTGATTTGTCCTCAATATTCTGTACTTCCTTTGTGCTCTACATAAAACAGGAAAAAGTCATAGAGGATCAAGAATAAATCAAATCTCTTACAACTAAAGTACTTATGTCATCCTGTTGACTGATTCTTTTATGGATTATATTCCTTATGGGCAGGTATGTGACTTTTTTTTTCTTATTGTCCAAAAGATGTGCAAGTCAAACCTAAATACACAGAAGGCTGTCAGTAAAAATTTACTGAACAGTTGAAGTTCAAAAATCTCTCTAATAAGTCTCCATTTTCTGGACGTACTGACAGTCCTACTTGTGTTTTATGTAAGCAAATAAAATAGCTGACTGGCCTCTATAATCTTGGGCTTCCGGTGAAGCGTCTGCTTGTAACTCCTTGAGACCATAAATTCCCTTCCCAGAGGTCTTATTTACTATGCCAGGGAGAGATAGTCTATAATTACAACTACTTCGGAGGGAACAGAGTGACTGAATCATGGTGATGTGGAAAACAGCTTTGCTAGAGGGTGTGGGGAGGACATTGGGGTAAAGAATGATAATACACATTACTTTTGTCTATAATGTAATATAATATCTTGTAAATAAGAGCTAATAGCTATTATGTGCATATTATATGACAACTCTTGTATAATAGTTTACAGATATTATCTCACTATTTATAAAAGCTCTGTTAAGTAGATATTAATATTTTTATCAATTTAACATAGGAAGACACTAAAGGCTTGAGAGATTATGTAACTCACCTATATTCAAAGAGCTTAATAAAAAGGAATTCTTGTTTTAATTTATACGATTTCTAGTGAATTTTCACATTTATTCCCATATATTTATTGGTCATTTTTTTCCTAATGATGACTTCCAGGATGCTTCAGATCTCATATTTTACGATGAATGAAACATTTGCCCATTAGCTTTCCAGGACATTTATTTTTGAAAATGATGGTTTATTTCATGGAAGGTCAAGATTTTATTTGTGAAGTTAAAGTTGTTTTATACATCACAGATAAAGACCAAAGAGATAAGACTGTTGGATGCAGCTTACATGTGCACCTGACTTTAAGATGAAGAGATACATATGTGATTCCAGGGAGAAAGCCTGATTGGGAAGAAAAGTAGAATTTGTGTTAATGCAGAGAAGTGTGTGTATGTATGTGGGGGGGGGGAGGGTTCTTTTTTTTAAGGTATTATTGATATACATTCCTATGAAGATTTCACATGAAAAAACAATGTGGTTACTACATTTACCCATATTATCAAGTCCCCACTCATACCCCAATGCAGTCACTGTCCATCAGTGTAGAAAGATGCCACAGATTCACTCTTTGCCTTTTCTGTGTTACACTGTTTTCCCCGTGATCCCCCACACCATGTGTACTAAACATAATGGGGGGGGTGGTTCTTAAAACAAGAAAGCAACACTCCATCCCCATCCTGTCCTTTCAGACCACACCCATGGATAGTCCATATAGAGGATGAGAAAAGTGAGGAGAAAGCCTTTGGCATCGACTGTGAACTGTGTAAATGAGAAAGAAAACTATAGGAGTGGCTGTCAGAAGAAAGTTGTGAATTTCTTTTGCTATTGGCAATCTTAAGAGCTTCAAATAAACTGCTTAAATTTCCTGCACCAGAGGTTTTGTTCTAGCAAATATCCTCTAAAAATATCAGTATTGGCCTTGGTTTGAGGGGAGTATTATAATCAGCCCTCATGGTGAAATAGAGAAGTAATGCATGGGCTAATGCTGTTACTTTTTTTCAATAGATCTCTATTGAGTTCCCAAAGCATACATGAATTTTTTATCTATAATTTACATAGGTGGAAAAGTGTCAATTTATTAAGCTCATTTAAAAAGCAAATGACAATGTTATTCACATATTTCAAGTGAATCATTTAATGAGAGTGAAGATCACTCATTGTCACCAAAATAGAATAAGGAATTGTGAATAGAGAATAGGAAAACTCTTTCCCTTCTTCTGAAAAAGGCTTGAAGCCAGGATCATTGTTTTTCCTAACAAGGAAGATCAAAAAGACTAAAGAATCTGTTGGAAACAGATGTTGTTGGAAACAATAGTATTTGAAGCTGATTTCCTAGAGGGAAGAAAAATGTTGAAGGAAATAATTAGTTCAAAAATCATATCTCAAAATTTTAAGATGACACCATTTACAAAAGCATAAAAAGTCAAACAGAAAAAACTGAATGAAAGATGTGCAGAACTTCTATACCACTGCTACTCTAACTACGGATCATGGAGCAGAGCCAGTCCATGATTTTGTTTCTTACTTGTTAGCACTGAGGTAAGTATAGAAACTAAGAATAAGTGTTCAGAAACTTTTATAGAGACTTGACATTACAGCACCATCCAAGCCTGTGGTCAATGGATTTGATTCATTGAGAAGTATGTAAGGCAAATTGCTTATTATTGAAATTAGTCAACAGGCTACACGTGGTGCAAGATATGACCTGGTCATACACAGTAGTCATGCTTATATTAACCTGCAATGGTTAGAAAACAAAACCAGTTCTGCATCTTAGATACAAAACTACAGAAGTTTATTGAACAAATTAAGAGGAACCTAATAAGAGGAGGGATAAACTATGTTCATGGATTGGAAGGTTTGGTATTTTGAAGATGTCAATTTTCCCCCAGATTAGTGTATAAAGTCAATGCAATTCCAGGTGAGATTTTGGCAGATGTTTTTGGGGAAGTGCAGATGGAGAGAAAATGGCAAACTAAATATTAATTCATATGGGCTTAAAAATAACCAAAGCAGTAAAAAGGAAGAAAAAGAAATCTGGAAGACTTTAACTACCAGCTATCAATACTAGTATAAAAATATAGTAATTAGTAAAGTGTGTTACTAAGACAAAGAAGACCATCTAATAATGGAACAGAATAAATGTCCAGAAATAGATCCCATACATTTGTGGTCACCTACCTCTGACAAAAGTGATGCTTCAGTGCACTGGGGAGAGGATAATCTTTTCAGTAAATATTGCTGAGTCAATTGGTTATAAGGGGAAAATGATGCCTTGACCCTTATTTCAAATCACACACAAAAAATCGATTTTAGATCTAAATGTAAAAGTTAAAACAGAAGAGTTTCAGATAAAAACATAGGTGAACATCTATATAAACTTGAGGTAAACAGATATTTCTTAAATAGGACACAAACAAAAGAAAAACTTGATAAAGTTATCTACATTAAAATTAAGGGCTTTTATTTTTTGAACACACCATGAAGACAATGTAAAAGCAATTCAGAGAATAGGAGAAAACCTTTACTGTACATATAGTCAATAAAGGACACATATCCACAATATATATATATTTTTAAAGTCCTAGAAATCAGTAAGAAAATGACTGACAATCTAACTGAAAAATAGGAACAACTGAAATGGCTATTCCACAAAGCAAGATATCCAAAAAACAAATGAAAAAATTGCTTAACTTCATTAGTCAGCATAAAACACAAAGATATGAAATGGTAATGTTAGCAAACGTGGAGCAACTGGAACTTTTATATATCACTGATGAGAGTGTGATGCTAAGAAAACTCGCTGTCTTCTAAAGCTAAACATACATGTGCCCATGAGCAAGAAAATTTTATATATTCTACCACAAGACATCTACTAGAATGCTCATAGCAACACTCAGCGTCACATCAGAAATTGCGCAGTGCCCATCAGGAGTAGAGTAGAAAAATATATGATAGCATAATACACGGGGAAATATTATACAACAGTGAGGATGAGTCATCTACAACTACCTGTTCATCATATAGAAGAATGCCATGAATGTAGTTTTGAATGAAATGAGCAAGACACAAATGAGCACATACTGTTATTCCATTTATTTCAACAAAAATAGATATTTGTAATCTATACTGTTTAAAGCCTAGTGGTTACCTTTGGGAGAAAGTTAAGAAGAGGAAAAGAATACAATGAAAAAATCTAGGGTGATAGATTTTTCTAAATAGAAACTATGTTTCTTGATCTGATTACATGAGTTCAATTTGAGAACATTCACTGACATAAGCTCTCTTGTCTATGTATATTTTATCAGTCAGTCAATCAATTGATCAAACTCTAAAAAACAATGCACACACAGAATTCAAATATGGTTGTCACAACAGCTCGGAAGAAAAAGATTAGAAGGCATAAAGTCAAGTCAGATTTCTAATTTGGAAGTTCCCTCAAGTTATGCTAGCTCTGTAAGTTCAATGAAGTGTTATAAGGGGTCATGTCCCCTTTGAAAAGAGGGGTTTCAAGTGATGGATTCTCCACTATACCAACTGTGTGCTCAAATTTCAATCTGATATATATATAGCAATACAAAAGAAAAGGCAGCAAGGACTAATTGGCAGATATGTGAAACAGAAAATGGCTCAGCAACTCTAGAATCCACAGCTTAAATCTTTTTCATCCAAGAAAATACACTGTCTCTCAGGCTAAGGAAGCACTGGAGGCACTGCAGTTGATTTATTATAAGCAGGAGGCGGCAGATCCAGCAGGACCATTGAGAGCCCAAAAAGAGGTGCGACATGGGAAGCCAAAATATTCTCAGATATAAGTTATTCCTGGTCTTTGTTTAAAATACATATTATAATCAGCTTTCCAGCTGAAATAAATGGGTAACATGTGGTCTCATGCTGTTACCTAAAAGTAATGCACATGTTAATTTAGTTTAGAACAGGTACTAGGATTATACTTCATTATGTCTAAAAATAAAGACTTTTAGAACCCCATACAGACAAATCCGTGCATGGGCCAGGGTGATGGACACAGTCCTGTGGCTTAATAAATTACGGATGATAAGAACTTGTATTGTTCTGAGTTAGGCGGTGGGTGGAGACAGTCTATTTGAGAGTTTCTGCTTCCACCTCATGCTCTCTAGAGTACTTCTCTCTAGATTTAAGACACTTTTATGTTGGATATTCAGCTTCCCATGGGATAATACCCCATATTATCTACACATAAATTTTTCTTGAATGGTCATGCATTAGTATTGTTGCCTTTTAGAGTAATTTTGCATTTATTAATTCAGTTATTTGTTCATTGTTTTGGTCATTTTTAATTTATTTGGTGTTTGCATGTTGACTAATTACGATATTTTAGGGGTTATGGGAGATACGGAGAGGTCTAGCAAATAGGCCTTGCCTTTAAGGAGAATGAATACAAATACCGATTTCATAAATTAAAAAAAAAAGTAAGGTAGAATGTAGTAGGATCAGTGAAAATACTGGTATTAGAGAGGAAGGAAAGCTTCTTTCAGAGAGCTTAAGCAAGGGTTTTCAGAAATCATGGTCTTTGAACTGGGCCATAAAAAGGGAAAGAGGAAAAGAATATTTGGATGGAAGAGTTGAAATGCAGTAGATCCCAATTAGAGGAAACAAAATGAGCGAGTGTGTGGGGGTGAGAAAGTGTGGGTTTTTTATTGAGAGCAAGCGGCAAGCCATCAGGTTTGCCTGGAGCACAGGTTGTAACAAAGGAAGGAAGGAAAAGGGAATGTGTGGTGGAATATCTTCATTCAACAAAGAGTAGAATTGGGACTGCAGGACTGCAGAGAGAGGGAGACTGGTTCCCATCAGAAATGTTCCCACCGTTAGAATGCAAGTTACTGAAAGGCCGTATCTGCTTATCCCTAGTACCCACCACAGTAAGCTGAGAGTAGGCATTCAGTAAATATTTGTAGAATATTACAATGTTAAACAAGACTATATAGGATATTCATGATACTTCTATTCATTTAAAATGTTTATGTACTTTCTGAATTTGCAATACATGCATGTTATAGGAAATTCAAAATGTTTATAAGAACATACATTGAAAAGTAAATTTCTTCTCTCCTCTCCTTGTACCCCTGCCTCTCCACCATATAGTTCTTCAAGAGGCAGTCATAGTTACCAGTTTCTATAGACACATTAAGAGACAGTTTGTGTATATCTACGTCTATGTATATGTATATACACTTTATTTTTTTTATTTTTTGGTATCATTAATATACAATTACATGAGCAACATTGTGATTACTAGATTCCTCCCATTACCAAGTCCCCACCACATACCCCATTACAGTCATGGTCCATCAGTGTATGTACACTTTTATATGCATGATTTCTTTTTTATATAAATGAAAATTTTCTACACATAAGGTTCTCCAGGATGTTTTTGTATTTATTTATATATCTCATTAGGACACAGAACAGCCTCATCCTTTTAAAACTATTGCTTATTATTACTTTGAATGAAGGCAATATAATTTATGTAAACAACACTCTGAAGATAGATATTTTGATATTTTCCTATTTCCAAAATATACCTAGTATACAGAATGTATCCATTACAATGTTTTCCTTATAATAATATTAATATCATGAAATGGTTAAACATGAGAAAAACTGTAAGGAATCATTCAACAAGAATCTTTGTGCCCAATACCTGGCAAAGAAATAGAATATTAACAGTATAGTTTAACCTCATGTATAGCCCTCTCCATTTACATACCCACACTTCTCTTAGATGAGCATCAGTGTAATTATTACAAGAGCCACGTGATTCTATATATTTCAGAACCATTTGTACTTTTCCACTTCAATGAATTTTCTGTTCATAACTTTTGCCCATTTTTTATTATATTGTCTGTGTCTTTTATTGATGTATAGGAACTCTTTATATATTAGTGAAATGAACTCTTTGCGGGGAATATTAGAGAAATAAAGAGAATGTTTGTGGGCAATCCTGGCAGCTTTCTCCTGCTTGCCTGGTAATGAGTTAGGAGCTCCTCCTCTCCCTAGCCGCATGGGCTTGGCTCTGTCTCACCTGCCCACAAGATGATGAGGTGAAAGGAGCCTGCATACTCAGCAGTGATATACAGCTCTGCTCAATGGCTGACACCCGAGCTCAGACTGTCCTTGTACTTGCAGCACTGCTTCCAAGCTTTCCTTATAGAATGGAGAGTAACTAGGAAGCAAAGTCCCTCTCCTGGGTCACAGCCCTAAAGACAACCCACTAGCACACATCCTTCCAGTTCTTAAGAGAATGGGACTCATGTAACTTGCTGCCCTCTGCTGAGGAGTCACAGAAAGTTGCACACTAACCTGTTTGGCCTGAGTCTCTTGCACAATAACCTGTACTGTGGGTTGTTCTTACTCTTCTCAGTTTATCATTTCTTCTTTCCTTTGCCTTTTGCCTTGAAAACCATTCTGAATTTTTTATAGCTCATTTGACTTCAAAAGTGGTTTATTACAATATATGTGACTATATTGATAAGTACAAATAGTTTTTCTGAACTTAGTTACTTCTTGCATTTTGCCATACACTATGTATGATTTTTATTTCAACTTGATGTCTCCAAATATATAGTTTAATCTACTGACTTCCCATTGTACAACTTAGTATCTAGTAATATTCCATAGACACATGTAAGCTGCCTTTTATTACTCTAGTATGAGCTCATAAGTTCCTTCTAATGGGAACAATAATGTGCTAAATCTGTTGGACAAAATAAAGTAAAGTATACTTTTAGGCTAATTATTTAATGATATAACGATCTATCTTTTTAAAAGCATTTTGTTATTTTAAATTATAACAAAACAGAAAGAAATATATAATAAGCTTCCATGTACTTATCATCTGTCTACAACAATTGACAATCCATGGCCAGTCTTGTCCCATCTTTACTCAGCCTATTCTATCACCCATTGACCCATCATCACTGGGTCAATTTATCAGTCTTTTTTGTTAGGGTTTCTCCATGCCATTATTTTTTACCATGCCAAAGTTACTAAAGACAATTATCCATGTTTCTGTCTACTATTTTTACAGTTTTATTTTTCAGATTTAAGTAATTGTCCAAATTATTTGTGGGACTTATTTTAGTGTCTTATGTCTTATTTTATTTTCCAGATTGTCTAATTGTTCCAAGTACCATTTATTAAATAACTGATATTTTTATTAGTGATTTGAAATGTTGAATTGTTTCTATAGTAAATTCCCATTTATAATTGAATTTTTTAAACGGCTGTTCTGGCATAGTCCATTGATCTGGCTAAATGTGCACTTTTAATTGCCAATATTTTACTTATGTTTTTTATTAATATTCATAACTGATATTTTCTTTAATTTTCTTTTTTATATTACCTTTGTCATAATTATTGGTATCAGTGTTATACTAAATTTATAAAATGAATTTGGAAGCTTTTCGTCTTGTTTTTAATGCTCTGGGAGAGCTTAAATAGTATTAGATGTATTTACTTTTAAAGCTGAGCAGATTTTCCATGTGACATCATTTGGATCTACTATTTTTGGTAAGAATGTTTTTGATAACTTTTCCTATTTCTTATGATAATGAAATTGTTCAGATTTACTTTCTCACCTCGAGCCAGTTTTCATATTTGATATTTCATAAGAAAGGTTGCTAGTTTTTTAGATTCTCAAGTTTTTTCTCTGCGATCTGGTCTACATAGTAGAAACAGGTACTTCTGACCTGCGAATATTTGAGCATCAGGCACCATTCCCTGTAACCCTTTCAGATTTTATCCCTGGCTTCAGGAAGTTCCCCCACTGCCCAGTATGTGCAGGGTATTGGGAGCGTCCTTTGTGGATCTACAAGTCCTTCTCTCTGCCACCTTCTCCTCTCGAGGCCTCTGCTCTGACTCTAGCCACCATGGTCTCCCCAGAGTGTTAGTTCCACATCCTTAACTCAAGCAGCCTACAGGCTTTGCCTGGGGCCTCTCCATGGTCTGTGGCAATTGTGGGGCTCATGTAATTTCCCATCACCCTCTGATCCTGGTCCTTCATTGTTGGGTGTCAAGAGCTTTCAAGCTATATATTTAAGTCCTTTATTTCTGAAAACGTGTTTTCATTTATAGCTTTGGTTTTATTGTCTGACATTTTTTCCTCTCTTTAGATATATTATTATTTTTGGAGGCTGTTAGAAGGCATAGTTTGAAGGTCCCTTTTCTTTTAGCACATCTATCAATTCTTTCTGTTTTTAAAAATCCCATGTTACTTGCGTTCATCCTTCCTGTTGTGTCTCATTCCTTGCAGTATGTCTGGCCTGGTCTTCTCCATGTGGGATTGTGACATGTCTGTTTCCCTGGGCTCTGTCAGCTCATGATTTGTGCTCTCATTGTCACCTCATACTGTCCCTAAGTGCATATACCTCTGCTTGTGTCCTTATATTATAGACATGATTGCTTCATAATTTTTTTTTAATCCATGGTGATATATTTGGTTACAATTTGCATCTGCTATGTCACAATATGCTTTCTGGTGTGTGTTCTTCATCTCATTTTTTTCCTATCCTCTTGTTACTTCTAGCTCATCTTATAATTGCATCAATTACATTTTTTAAGTCATCATTACTACTCCTACTCCTTGTTGACCGAAGGTATTTTTTCAGGATAGCTAATGACCTAAGGGTGTCTCTGAGTGACTGCTTTTATCCCTTCACTGCTTTGTAACCATGCAAGACTGGGACGGCCTGGCCATTAACAAAGCTGTCTTTCTTCTCTTATCCTCCTCAGCATCAGACTACTTCCTGGACTGTTGCTCTTTATTTCCTCCTATAGTGTTAGAAAAAATAAACACATAATTTTAGAGAATATAAACATCTGAATTTATTTAAAAGAAAACTTTTCTTGATGTTCCATTTGAATGGATCTTTTTGGTGATAGTTTTGAAGCTGTTTATCCTCTAAGAAGCAGAGTGTGTAATGATTTTGACCTGTACCACAGAACTGGTGACGAGAATCACTATTGATTTTGGTCTAGGACATCATCGGCTTGGAAACCAGTTTTAGTCACACTTCAGCTAACCAGTTGTTAAAACTTAAGCAAATATGAGTTTTTAATAAAAATTGCTTTTAATTCAATATTTATTTTCTGCCAACTCACAAATCACTATGCTAGCTGCTGGGGATAGAAATGTCTACCCCATCCTATAAACCTGGAGACATGTGCTTGAAGTCTTGAGTGGTAATGTGTTGTTTCTGCCTTGCACCTCTCAGTAGTCAGGCCTCAGCTTGCCTCTCAGTGTCCTGATAGTGTCTCGTTCTCAGCTCAGTTTTTAGAAGACCCTCTGGCTGCAGGGGCTGGCTCTGCCAATTGGAGTCATCTTACACAGACTTCAGTGAATCGTCATGCTAGTACTGTTATAGACAAGAAGTCTCACAGTTGCTTTGGTATGTTCTGAGGTCCTGAGAAAGCAAATCTGCTATCAAAAATAATTTTATTTCTTCCAAAGCATTCTAATTACTGTCCTGTTTGAGGACTCAGGGATTCTTGGCCACACACCATGGCAAATTTGAAAGTTCTTTCCCTTTTCCGGCTTGCCTTCCTGCCTTTATTTCTTCCTTTTCTTTGCACACATCATGGTGCTCAAATATTTGGAGATGGCATATAGATAACAATAGGTAAGCACCACAATTTAAAATATAGCTTCAGGGAGAGAATCATCTTTGATTAGACAAATATATGATGTCATCTCAGTGCAGGGGTGCATGAAGTCAGCACCTGTGAGGGATACTCACTTATAACTATTGACAAAGTGAATGTGGCTCAGTAAGGTTTTATATCTTAGACCAGATGTTTAAGTGGTCTTTTCATTCAGTGACCTGGGTAAGGCTGCATGAAGGGCAGGAGTGGAAACCTATGTAGCATCTTTCTCACTTAACTTTAACCTGCATACAGAGATATAAAACAATAAGGTGGAGATATAGAAAAAAAAGATAAAAATTATATTTGTCTGCTTTTCCTTTCTGCCTCCAATCCCTTCTCCAATGTATGCATTCAGCTCGGTCACCAGTAATGGCCCCATCCTCACCAGTTCTTTTTCTTTTCTTTTTTTAAATTTATTTTGGTATCATTAATCTACAATTACATGTGCAACATTATAGTTATTAAACTACGCACTTCATCAGGTCGCCCCCACCAACCACATTACAGTCACAGTCCATCAGCATAGTGAGATGCTGTAGAATCACTACTTATCTTCTCTGAGTTGTACAGCCCTCCCCGTGCCCCCCCAACATTACATCCGCTAATCGTAATGTCCCTGCTCCTCCCTTGCCCCTCCCTTCCCACCCATCCTCCCCATTCCCTTTCCCTTGGGTAACTATTAGTCCGTTCTTGGGTTCTGTGAGTCTGCTGCTGTTTTTTTCTTTCAGTTTTTCTTTCTTTGCTCTTATGCTCCACATATGAGAGAAATCATTTGATACTTATCTTTTTCCACTTGGCTTATTTCACTGAGCATAATACCCTCTAGCTCCATCCATGTTGTTGCAAATGGTAGGATTTGTTTTCTTCTTATGGCTGAAAAATATTCCATTGTGTATATGTACCACCTCCTCTTTATCCATTCATCTACCGATGGACACTCAGGTTGCTTCCATTTCTTGGCTATTGTAAATAGTTCTGCGATAAACATAGGGGTGCATATGTCTTTTTGAAACTGGGCTGCTGCAATCTTAGGGTAAATTCCTAGGAGTGGAATTCCTGGGTCAAATGGTATTTCTATTTTGAGTTTTTTGAGGAACCTCCATACTGCTTTCCACAATGGTTGAACTAATTTGCATTCCCACCAGCAGTGTAGGAGGGTTCCCTTTTCTCCACATCCTCGCCAACATTTGTTGTTGTTTGTGTTTTGAATGTTGGTCATCCTTACTGGTGTGAGGTGATATCTCATTGTGGTTTTAATCTGCATTTCTCTGATGATTAGTGATGTGGAGCATCTTTTCATGTGCCTGTTGGCCATCTGAATTTCTTCTTTGGAGAAGTGTCTATTCATGTCCTTGGCTCATTTCTTAATTAGATTATTTGCTTTTTGTTTGTTGAGGTGCATGAGTTCTTTATATATTTTGGATGTCAACCCCTTATTGGATACGTCATTTGTAAATATATTCTCCCATACTGTAGGATGTTTTTTTGTTCTACTGGTGGTGTCCTTGGCTGTACAGAAGCTTTTCAGCTTGATATAGTCCCACTTGTTCATTTTTGCTTTTGTTTCCCTTGCCCAGGGAGATATGTTCATGAAGAAGTCGTTCATATTTATGTCCAAGAGATTTTTGCCCATGTTTTTTTCTAAGAATTTTATGGTTTCATGACTTACATTCAGGTCTTTGATCCATTTTGAGTTTACCTTTCTGTATGGAGTTAGACAGTAGTCCAGTTTATTCTCTTACATGTAGCTGTCCAGTTTTTCCAACACCAGCTGCTGAAGAGGCTGTCATCTCCCCATTGTATATCCAAGGCTCCTTTATCATATATTAATTGACCGTATATGTTTGGGTTAACGTTTGGATTTTCTATTGTGTTCCACTGGTCTGTGGGTCTGTTCTTGTGCAAATACCAAATTGTCTTGATTACTGAAGCTTTGTAGTAGAGCTTGAAGTCTGGGAGCATAATTCCCTGTTTTATTTTTCCTTCCCAGGATTGCTTTGGCTATTTAGGGTTTTTTGTGGTTCCATATGAATTTTAGAATTATTTGTTCCAGTTCATTGAAGAATGCTGTTGGTATTTTGATAGGGATTGTGTTGAATCTGTAGATTGCTTTAGGTTGTATAGCCATTTTGACAATATTTATTCTTCCTAGCCAAGAGCATGGGATGAATTTCCATTTGTTAGTGTCCTCTTTAATTTCTTTTAGGAGTGTCTTGTAGTTTTCAGGGTATAGGTCTTTCACTTCCTTCGTTAGGTTTATTCCTAGGTATTTTATTCTTTTTGATGCAACTGTGAATAGAATTGTTTTCCTGATTTCTCTTTCTTTTAGCTCATTGTTGGTGTATAGGAAAGCAGCAGATTTCTGTGTTAATTTTGTATCCTGCAACTTTGCTGAATTCAGATATTAGTTCTAGTTGTTTTGGAGTGCAGTCTTTAGGGTTTTTTATGTACAGTATCATGTCATCTGAAAATAGTGACAATTTGACTTCTTCTTTACCAATCTGGATGCCTTGTATGTCTTTGTTTTGTCTGTTTGCCGTGGCTAGGACCTCCAGTACTATGTTGAATAACAGTGGAGAGAGTGGGCATCCCTGTCTTGTTCCCGATCTTAGATGAAAAGCTTTCAGCTTCTCACTGTTAAGTATGATGTTAGCTGTAGGTTTGTCATATATGGCCTTTATGATGTTGAGGCACTTGCCCTCTATACCCATTTTGTTGAGAGTTTTTATCATGAATGGATGTTGAATTTTGTCAAATTTGTCAAATGCTTTTTCAGCATCTTTGGAGATGATCATGTGGTTTTTGTTCTTCTTTTTGTTGATGTGGTGGATGATGTTGATGGATTTTCGAATGTTGTACCATCCTTGCATCCCTGGGATGAATCCCACTTGATCATGGTGTATGATCCTCTTGATGTATTTTTGAATTCGGTGTGCTAATATTTTGCTGAGTATTTTTGCATCTATGTTCATCATGGATATTGGTCTGTAATTTTCTTTTTTGGTTAGGTCTTTGCCTGGTTTTGGTATTAGAGTGATGCTGGCTTCATAGAATGAGATTGGAAGTATTCCGTCCTCTTCTATTTTTGGAAAACTTTAAGGAGAATGGATATTATGTCTTCTCTATATGTCTGGTAAAATTCAGAGGTGAATCCATCTGGCCCAGGAGTTTTGTTCTTAGGTAGTTTTTGATTACCGATTCAATTTCTTTGTTGGTAATTGGTCTGTTTATGTTTTCTGTTTCTTGCTTGGTCATTCTTGGAAGTTTGTATTTTTCTAAGAAGTTGTCCATTTCTTCTAGGTTTTCCAGCTTGTTAGCATATATATTTTTATAGAATTCTCTTATAATTCTTTGTATTTCTGTGGGGTCCATCGCTATTTTTCCTTTCTCATTTCTGATTCTGTTTATGTGTGTAGATTCTCTTTTCTCTTAATAAGTCTGACTAGGGGTTTATCGTTTTGTTTATTTTTTCAAAGAACCAGCTCTTGGTTTCATTGATTTTTTTTTCTATTGTTGTTTTCTTCTCAAATTTATTTATTTCTTCTCTGATCTTTATTATTTCCCTCCTTCTGGTGACTTTGGGCACATTTGTTCTTTTTCCAATTTCGGTTATTGTGTCTTTAGACTATTCATTTTGGATTGTTCTTCCTTCTTTAAATAGGCCTGGACTGCAATATACTTTCCTCTTAGAACTGCCTTTGCTGCGTCCCACAGAGGTTGCGGCTTTGTGTTATTGTTGTCATTAGTCTCCATATATTGTTTGACCTCTGTTTTAATTTGATCATTTATCCATTGATTATTTAGGAGCATGTTATTAAGCCTCCATGTGTTTGTGAGCCTTTTTGTTTTCTTTGTACAATTTATTTCTAGTTTTACACCTTTGTGATCTGAGAAGTTGGTTGGTAAAATTTCAATATTTTTGAATTTACTGAGGTTCTTTTTGTGGCTTAGTGTGTGGTCCCTTCTGGAAAATGTTCCATGTGCACTTGAGAAGAATGTGTACCCTGCTGCTTTTGGGTGCCGAGTTCTGTAGATGTCTGTTAGGTCCATCTGTTCTAGTGTGTTGTTCAGTGTGTCTGTGTCTTTACTTATTTTCTGTCTGGTTGATCTGTCCTTTGGAGTGAGTGGTGTGTTGAAGTCTCCTAAAATGAATGCATTGCTCTCTATTTCCTCCTTTAATTCTGTTAGTATTTGTCTCACATATGTTGGCGCTCCTGTGTTGGGTGCATATATATTTATAATGGTTATATCCTCTTGTTGGACTGGGCCCTTTATCATTATGTAATGTCCTTCTTTATCTCTTGCTACTTTCTTCGTTTTGAAGTCTATTTTGTCTGATACAAGTACTGCAACACCTGCTTTTTTCTCCTTGTTGTTTGCATGAAATATCTCTTTCCATCCCTTCACCTTTAGTCTGTGTATATCTTTGGGTTTGAGGTGAGTCTCTTGTAGGCAGCATATAGATGGCTCTTGTTTTTTTATCCACTCAGTGACTCCATGTCTTTTGATTGGTGCATTCATGACATTTACATTTAGGGTGATTATCGATAGATATGTACTTATTGCCATTGCTGGCTTTAGATTCGTGGTTACCTAAGGTTCAAGGGTAGCTTCTTTACTATCTAACAGTCTAACTTACCTTTCTTGTTAAGTTATTGTAAACACAGTCTGATGATTCTTTATTTCTCTCCCTTCTTATTCTTCCTCCTCCATTCTTTATATACTAGGTGTTTTATTCTTTGCCTTTAGTTAGTATTTGGGTGGTCTGCTTTCTTTGTTTTGATTTTATTTTCTCTGGTGACATCTTTTTAGCCTTAGGAGTGCTTCCATCTAGAGCAGTCCCTTTTAGATATCCTGTAGAGGTGGTTTATGGGAGGCAAATTCCCTCAGCTTTTGCTTGTCTGGGAATTGTTTAATCCCTCTCTCAAATTTAAATGATAATCATGCTGGATACGATATTCTTGGTTCGAGGCCCTTCTGTTTCATTACATTAAATATATCATGCCATTCTCTTCTGGCCTGTAAGGTTTCTGTTGAGAAGTCTAATGGTAGTCTGATGGGTTTTCCTTTGTAGGTGATTTTTTCTCTCTCTACCTGCCTTTAGTACTCTATCTTTATCTTTGATATTTGCCATTTTAATTATTATGTGTCTTGGTGTTGTCTTCCTTGGGTCCCTTGTGTTGGGAGATCTGTGGGCTTCCATGGTCTGAGAGACTATTTCCTTCCCCAGCTTGGTGAAGTTTTCAGCAATGATTTCTTCAAAGACACTTGCTATCCCTTTTTCTCTCTCTTCTTCTT